>JAFVLL020002398.1:25690-43282 GCA_021397915.2 Tor tambroides | reverse complement strand
ATGGCTGTGTGTCGAGTTATTTTGAGGGGACAGCAAATTTACACTGTTATACAAGCTGTACACTCACTACTTTACATTGTAGCAAAGTGTCATTTCTTCAGTGTTGTCACATGAAAAGATATAATAAAATATTTACAAAAATGTGAGGGGTGTACTCACTTCTGTGAGATACTGTATGTATGTATGTATGTATGTATGTATGTGTGTGTGTGTGTGTGTGTGTGTGTGTGCATATATGCACACACACACACACACACACACACACACACATATATATACAGTATGTATGTATATCTTACATAGCAATTACAATTGTGACCAATTGTACAATTGTGTAATATGACCTATGGATATAATAACTGAGAGGTTGTATGCTCACCAGTGGTGCAAAGAGGTGTGAATGCATTCAACTGCTTCCAAAATGACAAGTGAAAATGTGAAGAAAATATTCACTGAATCAGCAAGCAGCAGCAGTGAGAATTAGTACTAGTTTGCTCATTACCATGCATTCTTTAAATAAAGCTAAAAAAGCTAACTTTGCATTCTTTCTGCCCTTCCATAAAATATTGCTTGACTGTGGTATTTTTAGTCTGAAAAAGAAATACAAATCATAAATGTGTTATTTATGCAAATATTCAATTTTAGTATGGCAAACATTTCCAAAAAATGAATAAATGGATATAACTGATGCCACTATCTATAAAAAACTTCAGTGTAAAATGTCTTTGCAAATAAAAAAAAAATGCAAATCAGTGCAATTCCACTATAGTACAAATTTGCAATATGTTTAAGTTTTCCATTGCGGGACAGCATTGCCGCAAGGCAAATATTCATATTATTCACTCTTAAAAATAAAGGTTCCAAAAGGAGGCTTTTACAGCAGTGGCAAAAAAGATCCATTTTAGGTTACTTTATGAAACTTTAAATGAACAGTTATTAAAATAACCATTTTTTTCTTAGTGTAAAGAATATTTTAATAATCCACTATAAAGAACCTTTTGTGCAATGGAAAGGTATCATGGATGGGTTGTTCATGGAACCATTGATGCCTGTATAAAGTACCTTTAATTTTAAGAGTGTTGTCTCAATGTTCAGTAAAAATACTGCAAGTCACACTGATAGAGCAGATCAGCTAACAACAACTACTTGAAGACACAAAATAAATAAATGATCACCATGAAGAATAAACAAATTGTGTTTAATGCCGCAATTTGTGGAGGAGAGGGGTCATGTTGTCATGAAATCAAGAGTCATGTTTATTACACCGAATACAGCATATTGGTTACTTTAAATACTAGCCTTTTATTTCCAACATGCTCATTTTTCAGGCAACCATGTTGTCTTTGATTTTCTCCCCCACCCCAAAAAAAAAAAAAAAAAAAATTGCCATTTGATTACAGATTTTTTTTTAGGTTTGTTTCTCGGCTATTATATAAAGTTTCATCACAAAGACTGGCAAAAAAGTTTCCCATATGCACACAGAATAGGGCAGCACAGAAACAAAGCAATATTTGTTGTCTCCATGTGAAACTTCTAACAAAATATACTTGATATCACTGAGCCCAGCGTTGCTCACTCAGGTGTGAACTTCCTGTGCAGAAGCAGGAGGTATTATGGTGGATGACATGTTGACAAACAACAATTGCCCTTTATTGACCACATGGATCCCTGAAGTATAAAGATGACCACATCCTACATTACCTCTGGTGAATGTACAGACACCATTAAAAGCACTCTGCATTAACCTTAACGCTTCACTTCGGTCATCCTTAATGCCTTCGGCCTCCAGAGATACTCAAAGTCACTCTTTCATTTCTGTCATTTTTTGGCCTCTGAAGTTCATATGTCAATGTGCTGACCATGTCCTTTCTCAACACTACCTGCAAACACACACATGCAGTTTGTGTGTATGCAGCTGCAGAGGGGCGAGCGAGTCACCCTGTGAGCAACTCATCTGTGAAATTAATTACGGGCTGCTCACATTCATTCCTCCAGTGATATCATGAAGGGGCTGCAGCTATTAGAGGAGGGGGAGGAAACGCTGTACGCTAAAATGGTCTTTTGATCCACCTCTCAGCACAGCTCATGTGTGAAAACTGCCGATTTCTCATTAATCCTTTCATTTCTTTACTTAATTGACAATGAGTGCCTTGAGAGCTCTGTGCATGTGTGTACTTTGTATAATAATGCATGTGACATATGTGTTTATACATGCATGGTTTATGAATAGCTGCACACTTGGGTTAGTTTGCCTATACTTGAGAAAAAAAGTATAAGAAGAAAGAGTTATGTACAATAAATGTACGCAGTATATAACAAAATGCACAGCAATACATTGTGCATGGTACCATGGAACATATTTACATGGCACTTCATGGCACATGAGATATTACCATGGTATTACATTCCAAAAAAAAAATAAATAAATAAAATGGTAGTAAATGATAGACAACATTTCTGAAGCCTAAGCCTTAACAATAAACAAATCACAATATTCTAATATTTACTCAATTTCAATTTAATTTTTTATATTAATTAAAATTAGTGCTTTCGAACGATTAATCGTGCTTAATCACATCCTAAATAAAAGTTTTTTACATTATATGTATACATATTATGTGTACGGTGTATATTTATTATGTATAAATATAAATACACCCACATACAGTATATATATTTAAAATATTTGCATGTTTACACATTTATATATTCATATTCTTATTTTATATTATATATAAATATAATTAATATATAAACATAACATTTTCCTTAAATATATACACATGCATGTGTTTGTATTTATATATACATAAACATACACAGTATACATACATATACTATGTAAACGAAAACTTTTATTTTGGTTGCGATTAATCATGATTAATTGTTTGACAGCACTAATTAAAATACATGGAGTATGTTAATAAATACCCCCCCCCCCCAACAATTGATTTTATATTTTGTTTATATATTAAAAAAAAAAAAAACAGACTGACTTTAAATATTTTTTGTACAATATATTTTAATATTTATTCTATTTAAATTTTTGTAAAGATTTCATATGAATAACACAAAGTATTTGCTAATATTTATGATTTGTTAATATTTATTTTTTAATCTAAAAACAATAAGTCAGAGATCATTATATATCAACTTTTTCAATAAACATTTAATATATTTTAATATTTTCTCAATTTAAATTTTTGTAAATATTTTATATTTTAGATAAATAACAAAGTATTTGTTAGTTTATTTTTAATTCATAAATATAAATATAATATAAATAAATGATAAATATAAAATATAAATAAATATTAACAAATTATTTAATTTTTATTTAAATGTAAAAACAATAAAGACTTTATAACAGATTGGCAAGGCTGTCAGTAGAATTTGGAACTAACACTTTTGTTCAGCCAAGTGGAAACTTATCGGATGTTGCCCAAAATATCAAAACAACTAATGTTATCCTGCCTGATAGATTTTCAATAACTGTGGTAAATCATGGTAAAAATGATGATTTCTTGAAGTATGCAACAATTAATCTACAAGAATCTAAGCTAGCAAAAATCACACAATGGTTTTCAAAGGCAGCAAAGCTTTGTGTGTTTTGTACACAGATGCTTGGAGGAGTATTACACTCAGTGCTGCAATCAATGCGACACATGCGCAGTAGCTAGGTGTCACCAATGTTCGCCACACTGTGGTGCTCTCCTCTTTAAACGGGGTATGATGGGGATCATAACAAACCTCTAATTCGCTGTTCACCCGCCTCTATTCATAGTGACAGCAGCTTGTGTCTTAACAAACCCGCAGAACAGGCTGAAAATAGACTCACACAGCAAAATAAATGCCCGAGCCTGAGGAGACTAAGTGTATCCATGTCTAATCTGGTTACGTATGCCAGCCGGACACAGCCGCCCGCTGCCAGAGCCTGGCGTGTGAGAAAAGCAGCTCAGTGACAGCTCTGAGGAACTGCTCCCTTCCTGCCAGACTCTCTGGGCCGTGCTCCAAACGGACTTCCTACATGAGGTGTGCTACTAAGACATCTGAAGAGACACTACGGCTGATATCCAAGTCTTCCATTTCCTTTTCCACTTCTCCCAAAGCGTGCGTTTCTTATAAACCAAATAAATCATTCTTAGGAATGTGAAAAAAGCAGATCCTGTTTCTGTTGTGTGCTAACAGGGATCTATAGCAGGTTAAGAATGAATCAGAAAAGTTCAAGTCATGTGGTACAACATGCAGACTAAAAGAAAGTGCAGTCCCTCATGACCGTGTCAAAGGTCAAAAAAAAGAAAATCTCAGAAATATCAGAAACCTGGCCTTCTTTAATTATAAGGAAGGTTAGTTCAGGTCGTAAAATGTCATGTAGTGCAAATCTACAACAATTTTATCATATTTATGAATTAATAAATGAATAAATGAATAATAAAACAATACCTTAAAATACTGATTAAGATGTTGTGGCGGGAGGAGCAAACGACAGACACAGTGGGTGTGGCGTCAGGCCTCGGAGAGGCTTTTATTCAACAGAAATTTCAAAATAAAGTGTCCAGGGGAAAATAAAGTGTCCAAATAAACGGGGAATCTGGTGTCCTCGTCGTGAAACGCGAGTGTGAGGGAAGGCAGTGTTCAGGAAGGAAGGGTCCAGGGAAGGGGCGGAGTCCGGTGGCCGCACGCGCTCCCCTCCTGGTCCGGGGCGCGAGGGGCGGCGGCTTCTGCTCGCGGCTTCATCCTCTGCTGGCCGCGGCACGTCTGGGGGGACTCCACGGCCCGGCATCCTGGCCCGACGGCCGTGTCACGGGTGCAGCGTCATCCAGACTACGGGTCCGGCGGCTCGCGTCTCTGGCGGCGGCGGGGAATCCCTCAACGCACCCTTCCTGGACCCACGAGGACACCAGCGTGCATGCACGGGGAAAGAGACCGGTCTCCCGAGGAGAGGCGCTCCCGGCTTATAACAGCGGCGGTGATGAGGCTCCATTCACATCAGGTGCGCCTCATCACACGCCGCCAGACCGGGCTAGTTTCCGCGCCTCTCCTCTCTCACACGCCCACTCCCGTCGGGAGCCTGGTGAAGGGCGGCGAATAAGGGACGGGGTGGTGATGACATGAAAGGGGGGAGGCAGCCAACTCGTCACAATGTGTACACTTGCACGCACTCAAGGTGTAAGAAGGTTAGTTATTACTTTTAAATGGATGGTTACACCACATGACCTTTTTAGAGAAGGCTACCAAAGCCATGACATTGTGCTTTTGCACAAAGTGCCAAGCTATTCGCTAACACCCATTAAGTCACTCTAGGTCTTTGATAATCAGACATACAGTATCTTAAGGACAACGGTCACAGATACACCACGTTACGTAACCTGTGATCACATAAAAGAAATCCATGTGCTTTGCTGATGAAAGCATGACGAGGTCTGTTTAAGTTCCTTTTACTTTATGGATTTAAAATAAAACATGAAAGGATGTGCGAAAAAGTCATTTTAGATTATATTTTCATAAAATATTATTAAGTCCAACACTTTTATTTTCATTTAGAATAACAAACATTCCCCAATAAATTGTGCAAAGACGAAACCAGTAAAAAGCATAATAAAATCAGTAAATATTACATATTCAAAGTAGTGCTGTCAAAATTAGTGCGTTAACAGAGGTGATTAATTTTTCCAGTAAAACGGTGTTAAAAATATTTAATGCAGTTAAAGGAACACTCCACTTTTTTTGGAAATAGATTTTCCAACTCCCCAAGAGTTAAACAGTTGAGTTTTACCATTTTTGAATCCATTCAGCCGATCTCTGGGTCTGGCGGTAGCACTTTTAGCGTAGCTTAGCATAGATCATTGAATTGAATTAGACCATTAGCATCTCGCTCAAAAATGACCAAAGAGTTTTGATAATTTTCCTATTTAAAGCTTGACTCTTCTGTAGTTACATCGTGTACCAAGACCGACAGAAAATGAAAAGTTGAGGTTTTCTAGGCCGATATGGCTAGGAGCTATACTCTCTTTCCGGCGTAATAATCAAGGAACTTTGCTGCCGTACCATGAGTGCAGCAGGCGCAGTGATATTACACAGCGCCTGAAAGTAGTCCCCAGCTATATCATAACTAGTTACCTAGCTGGGGACTACTTTCAGGCGCTGCGTAATATCATTGCACCTGCTGCACCCATGGTACGGCAGCAAAGTTCCTTGATTGTCACTGAAAATCGCAACTTTTCATTTTCCGTCAGTATAGTCAGTATTAGTATACAATGTAACTACAGAAGAGTCAAGTTTTAAATAGGAAAAATATTGAAATTCTTTGGTCATTTTTGAGCGAGATGGTCTAATCAGATTCAATGATCTATGCTAAGCTATGCTAAAAGTGCTACCGCCAGACCCGGAGATCGGCTGAATGGATTCGAAAACGGTAAAACTCAACTGTTTAACTCTTGGGAAGTTGGAAAATGAGCCTATTTCCAAAAAAAGGGCATTGTTCCTTTAACATAGGGGCGGGGCTAGGGTTGGCCACCCCACTCACAACTGCTGCTTCTTCCTCTTTTTTTCTTGACAAGTATTGTGTTTATTTAGATGCAGAATGCCTTTATGACTACATCTGTGTATGGGAGACTTTTCAGACACACACGCCAACTTTGACTCAGCGCCAGGTGCTAGTCAGACGAGTGCGGAAAATGTCCAGGTGACGAGGAAGCATCAACAACAGTGAACTGTGGTCAGATGAGATGTCAGACCATATGTCAGTAAAAATGAATCTTCTTGTCATGTTAGCTGTTATACTGTGCTCGTAGTGCGTGCTCTTCAATTGCACACATAAATACAGCGGAGTGTGCTGTAGCCTGTATCATTTCATATTAAAGCGTGAATGAAACTATGAGCATGCGTGTCAGATTCGCGTCACGTTCAGCAGCAGCAGCTCTTAAAGTAACAGCAGCCAAATAACCTAATAACCTAGCTGCTGTGAAGTCTGATAATAAAAGAACAAAAGAAATAAAAGGAAATCAATAACTTCTCATAGCTTTATGGATTCATATATTTAATTTAGAATTTAGTGTTTGATAACTATATTCAATTTCTGTATATTTCCTACTTGCTGAATGGCACAGGTATGACATTTATTATAATGGGTTCATGTAAAACTTGATTTAAGTTCACTTAAATTAGAATTTGTTATTTTTTAAATTCTAATAAATGTTAAAATTGATAGCTCTCAATTATACTGTAATGTTAGCATAGTCAACATTACATATAGTCGATGCTTAAAAATTACAGAAAAAAAGAAAAATTTCCTAGAGACATCAGTATTGGTATCAGTGATACTGGCCTTCAGTCATTAAAAAGATGCCATTAAACAAATATTAAAAATATACTCTATGTTGTTTCTACATTGAATGTGAAATTATTGCAATATAAAAGTATATTTAAAATCTTTAATGTTAGATGGGATTAATCGCGATTAATCGTGATTAATTTCAGAAAAAAATGTGCAATTAGTTTTTGTTTTGTTTTTTTAAATTAATTGACAACACTAATTCAAAATTAAATATTTATCACATTATAAGTCATACAGTCATAACTCAGAAAGCATCTTAAATGAACAACTTAAGAAATATCTGTAATACTGTAACTTTCGAATCTCAATGCCATCTCAGTCCAAAACCACAATTTATTGAACCCAAGCTGCAATAACAATTTAGCATTAACAAAGTGTGTCTAACTCTGTTAAAATTGCAAAGACAAGCAGCCAGTAAATGGCACATTTATTTGTTTAATTCTAAGGGTTATAGAAAAAAGAAATAAAATAAATTGTCATAAACGTGTCAAAATTGTAACAAAAAATGATTTTAAGTGGATAAAATTAAATTATAAAATTAGTATGATATCATGCCTTTAAAGAGTAAAGTTGCTGTCATCTGTTGAGTGCAGCACATGGCACAGTCCCAGAATGATTGTTTTCACAACATCCCTCCACAAAAAACTGAGGTCCCGTATACTTTAATGCTGTTAGTACAGAGCATCGAATAACTAGCTGACAAAGCCCTTTGCTGAAACAACAGCAGATCCAGCTTTACTTTCACTACAAACGTTGAGGGCTACTTTCCTTTACTGATGGCTGGTATCACTCTAGAGACTGCACTACATCACGTACCAGTTGCCATGTCCTGATTACAGCCACTGTAAAGGAGGAAACATTACCCCAGGGAACAAGAGTAGTGATCAACTTTCACAGGCCAGTGATAACACAGAGAAATACAACTTTAATGTACTGATGATGCAATCAAGGTGTTTCAGGTCAGTCACAGTATAAAAAAATAAAAATTAAAAAACTCAGACTGCCCAAAAAGTAAAAGAAATTAATGTAATAGCAGTATCTTTCTTATGCAATTTGATCATCAAATAATCACAATCAAGTTATGTCAGGTTTTAATAAGACTTCTTCGATTTAGACCAAGTGATCAAACTTGTTTCCAGTAACTGCACCAGTAAAATATGACTAATCCTCATTTGACAGTAAAAATTATAATTTTCCCTGACAATACTTCAGCAATCACATCATGTGTTTTCTTATCAGCTGTTTAGAATCAGAAATAGCAGTTTTGGAACTGGGAATGAACCACTTTTGATACAATTCAGTTCCCCTAGTCTTTGTGCAATATCACAATCGCAGAACACAATCAACAAGATGTTGCCATTTATTAACAAAAAACATGATACTATGTAAAGTTATTGACATGATAGTGTGATAAAGAAACATAAATGAGAAAATAAAGCACACAATATGAAAATAAACCAAAAATAAACAAGCGTTTTGCTTTTTTTCCCTGTTGTGTTTGACTATTGTCCATTTAAAGGGTTAGTTCACCCAAAAAATAAAATTAGCCTGTGTTTTACTCACTCTCGAGGCATCCTAGGTGTATATGACTTTCTTCTTTCAGATGAATCCAATCAGAGTTACATTAAAAATGGTCCTGGCTCTTCCAAGTGTTATCATTGCAGTGGGCGGGTGTTTTTTTCAACAGTCCACAAGACTTCAAATAAAGCGCGCACATCCATAATAAAACATGCCTCACATGGCTCCGGGGCGTGAATAAAGGCCTCCTGTAGCGAATGCATTTTTGTAAGAAAAATATCCATATTTCAAACGTAATAAACACTTCTCTCTCACTTCATCTAATTGTGGTACGTGGAAGCCATAGGACGTCGGCGTTGCTTGATTAATGATGAACGCGGAGAGAGAACAAAAAAAAAATGCCAATCACAAATTAGAAGTACAAACTGAGGATTTGTAAAAATGTCAGAGGATTTCGATATAAGCCAAGAGGAGACTGGTTTTCCTTTGCTAAAGTAAGGAAACTTTGCTTCCTTTGCTCCTGTAAACAAACTTGAGAGACTAGCATATCTCAGAGGCGCGCGCGCAATTCATACGTCCTACGTCATCTGCCAGAACGGCTTCCAAGTATGACAGATAGCGGAAGTGAGAGAAAAGTGTTTATTAAGTGTTTGAAATATGGATATTTTTCTTACAAAAAATGTATGGATTCGCTACAGGAGGCCTTTAATCACTCCCCGGAGCCGTGTGAGGCACGTTTTATTATGGATTTATTTGACGTCTTGTGGACTGTTGAAAAAACACCCACCGCAATGATAACGCTTGGAAGAGCCAGGACAATTTTTAATATATCTCCGATTGGATTCCTCTGAAAGAAGAAAGTCATATACACCTAGGATGCCTCGAGGGTGAGTAAAACACAGGCAATTTTTTTTTTTTTGGGTGAACTAACCCTTTAATGGCATTAATAATATGGTAAATGTGATATACTAATTATAAATTGACATAGTAAATTTTCCACAAAATTCTGGAAACTAACACCACAAAATCAGTCATTTAAATTGCAAACATATCCTGGTGGGACTCTTAATTGATCAAACAGATTTGCAAAAATATCTGAAAATGTTTGTGATTTCGTTTGTTTCATTCAGACAGTTCACTGAATTGTTTGTAGAGATTTCTCACATTGAAATAGTAACAGGATACTTTATAAGATGCAAAACCAAGAGCACTGGATTAGATTGATATAGACCTTAGCCAGGTTAGACGGCATATTGAATTTAACGCAGATGAAAACGAGGCTGTGAAGGATAGATTTACAGTCTTAATGACAGGCACTGTAGGCTACATATTATTCACTGTGCATTTTATAACTGCAGATTGTGTACTGCAGTTAAAGACAATGCACATACTTATATCCATAATGGCTCGTTTCCACCGAGCTGTACGGTTCAGTACAGTACGGTACAGTACGCAATTATGTCCGTTTCCATTGGCAGAAGTTGTGAATGGTACCAAAATAGCAAACAGTACCGTACCACTTTTTTTGGTACCCTTCTGTTGGGGTACCTAGCACAGCAAAGGGTTCCAAAAAGGTGGAGCTAAACTCACTGCAGAACGTTGATTGGTTGACTAGAATTGTCACTTTTGCGTGATACAAGGGGATAAAGCTTCTCCTTCAATCCTTCCGCTCTGCTGTCCATAAGTGTTGGGCTTATTTACATCAGAGTGCGCAAACAAAAAAATATAACAGTGTATTTTATAATTTTATATTTTCACAATATACCAATAGCCATTTCTCAATGTGTTCTTGTGGACTTGTGAAACGTCGTTGCTCAAAAACCCACGTAATTTTCAAAATTTTACTGTTATTGTGTCATGAAATGTAGTTTTAAGAGTTTTTCAGTTGAGAATGTAGTTGTTTAAAACTCAAATCAGCAGTTTATTTATAAAGATAGTGCCTATTAGAAGATTTACTATACCGATTTCAGAGCTCCAGGCGATCAGTGCTCATGTATCCGACATTTGCCGCTGGCTCTGATGTCTCTGTAGTGATTAAACATGAGATACAATTCGTTTCGGGTATATTTAACAGGGATTCGTGGTCTCATGAATCTATTATTTGTTCGTGGTCATATCGTTTTGGCTGAGCATGTGGGATGCACGATATTGGATTTTTGCCGATATCCGATATGCCGATATTTTTCAACACATTTTGGCCGATACCGATACCGATATATTTCCTTTTGTTTGGAAACAACACCAAGTCTCTCCTGTGCAGAAATTATAAGTAAAATATTTTTAATTTTGGTTAGTTTTTAACAAGAACTTATTAATTAGAATTAAATAAAAAATAATGACAGTACATAATTTTAACAGTACACTGAAGCTTTGAAAATAACTATAAACTATATCAATCACTGCATTTTCCCCCCAGAAAGATGCAGTGTTAACTCTAACATTTTATTTTAAGATTTAACATTTGTAGATGGTCTAAAACAAAAGAGTTGTAAAAACTCTGAAAATCTTTTAGAGCTCATGATTTGTTTAAAAAATAAAACATATTACACATTAATAAATAAATTAGTATATATAAAATTATTTAATATACAAGTGTCATGTTTGTGAGTTTTTTTTTCATGTAAGCTATAGCTTCTGACAATTAAATAAAAACATACTCATTATTTTATGACATCAATTACAGCTTTATTTAATCAGAAACAGTCTAAACGTTATTTGTGTAGGCTATTTTACTTTTAATTTAATTAGAAGTAGGCCAACAGCGCCCTCTACAGATTAAAAATCCTTACTGAACTGGCATTAGGACCCGGGGGAGGCTGCAGTTGCTGCTGCTGCACGTGCTATTACTGTTTACTCTATCACACACCGAACGCGTCATTCTGTACCTGCTTTCACAGATTAAATACAGCAATCCAGAACAGTCAATCTAATCGTCATTCAGACAAAACTTTGCTTCAAGAATGAGCCACACTGCTGACATGATCTAATCACTAGCACACCCTGAGCACATGTGAGTTAACCCATTCCTCTTATCGGCAAGACATGTCGGCATAATTTTTCATATCCTATATCAGTCCGATAATATCGTGCATCCCTATTTAAATTTATATATTTATTTTGAACTTTACCATAGTACAGCGCTGACTTTGTAGCATACGTTTGACTGAATTGTTTGCTTTTGTCTTATTTCCTATATAAGCCTCTTATACTTTGTACTTATACTTTTAGAATGGCTATTATTGTTAATTAAAAATGACATTTAACAAAAAGTGGCAAAGTTGTGCTTATTGTCGTGCTTTATCTTCGATAGCTACTTTCCGGCATACACCGCACCTATCAAGTAAGGGTACTGTTGGTGGTGGAAACGCAAGCTGGGTCAGGGCGTTTGGTCCCGACCCGTACCGCTTCTGTGTGAATGCAAACACGTCCCGGGATTAATTCCCGCTAGTGAAACGAAACATGAAACGTATTCAGTGACGTAAGACCTGGCTCTGTATTGGCTCTCTAGCCTGTGGAAATGCAACTAGTTCTTAAAAGGCTCACCAGTCGAACCAACAAAGAACCGGCAATAGCACTGAAGTCGTGTGAAGTCGGGTGAAGTCGTGGCCTAATGGTTAGAGAGTCAGACTCGTAATCGAAAGGTTGCGAGTTCAAGTCTCAGGCCGGCAGGAATTGTAGGTGGGGGGAGTGAATGTACAGCGCTCTCTCCACCCTCAATACCACGACTGAGGTGCCCTTGAGCAAGGCACCGAACCCCTAATTGCTCCCCGGGCGCTGGAGCAATGACTGCCCACTGCTCCGGGTGTGTGTGTGCGCGCACGCGCGCATTTATTCACTACTCACTGTTGTGTGTGTGCACTTAAACGCAGAGCACCAATTTCGAGTATGGGTCACCATACTTGACAATACGTCACGACTTTCACTTTCACTGGCTCTGAACTAGCACCTGGTTCCTGCTGGTGGATAGGGGTAATAGATTCCGGAAAATCACTAGCAGTGTGAATGAACCACAAACAAACGATCCCGGGACAAATCATAGGACACATTCTCCATGTATTTTCCGGAATTTCTGTGTGAAAGAGGGTTTAAGGCCCTGATATACTTCAAATGAAGTTCGTTTTCATTCTTCGTTTGGGGGCAAAAGAAGTTCGAAAAGGCTGAGTGACGGCATACTGTTTTTGAACATTCCAACACCCCCGCGCTGCTGAAGGCGGGGTGTAGATTCATGTAAATGTGTCGCGACGCTATGCCCTAAACACAACAATGATGCAATGATGGTGTATCTAGGTGTGAGACTGGTATCAATGGTCAGAATATGAATAGCAGAAGAATAATGATTAGCAGCAGTTCAGAGTCAAGTACCCTGTTTGCAAAACAAAAAAAGCACCATTTCCATAATCAGTCCTTTAAGTGTGAATGGCTCATAGTCTGAAAACTTTAGCATGATGTGGAAAAAACCATTGGAGTCATCACAAACCTGTTTGTTACTTTATTTTATTAGTCTTTGTTTATTTTATTAAACTGGATAAATTATTACACCTTTTTATATGTTATGTGGTGTCATGATTTGATAAAAAGAAAGGTTTATTATTGTATGTTTTTTGGCATTTCATTTATTGTATACCTTTTAAATTAGCTTATTGAAAGAACAACAACAGCAGCAGCAGTATGATGTAATATTTATTTGAAACACACGTATTTGGTGCTACCTTATATCTTTACTCTTTCCTTTCATTCTTTTCATGGCTTTGAAAAACTTGCATCTTATGTTTCTCTACGTCGCTTTTTGCATAACTCTGAGTCGTTCGACACCAAGCTTCGTTGCAGTTTCTTTCTAGGAATTAAATGCTTTCTCTGAATCTTTAAATTCTCCGCGAGTGATCGTGCAGGTGCGGATATATTTGTGGCAGCTCAGCTATTCGACACAGTGCATTTATGTTGCTAGTGACTTGGAGATGTTGTTCTCCTGCCTGACCTCCGTTGAATGAGAAATGAACCCTTGGAAGAAAAAAAAAAAAAATATATATATATATATATATATATATAAAATAATCGCAAGTCAAAGAAGGTGCAGTTCCAGAACACACCAATCGATTGCATAATCGCCACGGACCAATGGTAGCTCAAAGGTGTTTAGGAGCCAAAACAAACTCCCCCAGAAAGTTCGCTTTGGTGAGCTGTTTCGAACTACCAAAATGAACTCAAAACGAACTTCGTTTCGGCCTGATTTTGTTTGAAATTACGTCATATCAGTTCGTTCTTCGATTTCGTTTGAAGTATATCGGGGCCTTTAGTCAGACTTATTTTAAACCAAATCAACTGACAATAAGCCAGACTAACTAAAATAAAGTCTTATTTGGTAAACTTGTTTTATGAAACAGGCCCCTGGTTGCCTGTTGATGGCAACATTAACTAAAGCTGCCCGGCAACATTGCTCAAAATGTTGCCCCATATGGGGATGCTTTATGGATGGGGTGCCTGTGAAACTATGCCCCTATTTTAAAGCGGAAATGTGCCATTTCTTCAATTTGAATTACAAAAACAACAATTGTTCTCAAACAGGTTTCCAAAGCACTCCCCATCTGCCTCCCTACCTGCCATTGGTTTGACAAACTGATAACCCCACCCCCAAAACCACGCCATTGGTTGAGACAATGTTGATACGCTGTCGATGATCAGGACAGTAAAAAAAAAAATAGCTTACATTTTCCAGCAAGATTTTCCTACGAATGACTCAATATTACGGTGTGACAGAGGAAAAGGTTTAACACGCAAAATATACACACTTCAGCTGGTTGTGTCATTGGAAATATAAAAGAAGGTGACTTAAAAATATGAAAGAAGCAGAAGTGCTGCATCTTGGCTTGATGCATTGCAAAATACACCTGTGGCGTCTGAGCTGCGTCTAAACTCATGACTGCCTGTGTGCCATCATACAGTAACGTTACTGAATAAAACAATATTGCAGGCAACTTTGGATTGGTTATGACGGCAGCGAATGCATTTCACTCATGCTACGGGGTTGTTCTTACCTTACACGGAAACGGCAGAGTAGATGCAACTTTTTCCATTGCCAAGTTCCTTATGCTCGGCGTGAGAGGGCCGCGACAAGTTGGACAACAGCTGAGCTTTTGCCGACACTGGTTACACACCAGATGCCCAGCCTGGCACTGCAAGATCGGGGGCAGCACGTAGTCGAAACACACCGGGCACTCAAACAGCGCTGTCAGTTCGGCTGACTGTCCCGGTAGGACAACGGCTGGAAGGGCTACAGCGGCCACGGGGACCGTACCAGAGCCCGCGACAGAGCCGGATACCCCCGCGGCGGCTGCTGCAGCGGCGGCGGCAGCAGAAGCGGTTGTTCCTCCAGAACCTCCATGCTTACTTCCTCCTGCTTTACCAGCTCCGAGTCCTCCGGCCGCGCCTCCCGCAGAGGACGGACGGCTCATGGCGAGGAGTGTAGATCTGTAATGGTGTAAAACCCAGACGAGTTCAAGCCCGAGAGCCCCACCGTATACTCCCGACTGAAGACAGACTGGGTTCCGAACAGCCTCCAGTCCCCCGCGGATACAACATGGCCGCCATAGTTTGAGAGCGAGTAACGAGTCTATTGGATGAAGGGGCTTTGATTGACACTGTCCTCAGCCAATCACAGAGCCGCTCTTGACGTTTAGGTAAGAGTCGCTGGAATATGTAGTAATTACGTGAGTGGCTGTAGTGAAGTAAACAGCAAACAGTTGCACTGTTTGTGGCCCTTCAACACAACCAAGGATGTTTCACCGTTCCGTGCAATCAGAGACTGTTGCATTTATAAGCCTCAAACCATTTTTACTAAACAGAATGAGTTGTGGATTAGGTCTAATCCAGTGAGCATGCTTGGGATGCACAAAAGAAATGTATGCACAAACAAAATGGATAAACTACATTACAATTAGCTATGTTTTCATACATTCTTAATCTAGATACATTTACACTTTGAAATACACCTTTCTGGAATACTGGATTTTCTAATATATGTACATGTGTATTTACAGAGAACAAATTACATCACAAGATAAACGTGTATTGCTACCACCATGCTCCACCATCTGAGCAACAGATACACCTTTGTTAATTTGCTACAATGTACACTTAACCATTGAACTATTTGTATTTCAGAAACTGTGTAAATCTCATTTGCTGTCTCTAAATTATACATCTATATATTCTCCACACATCATCAGGACTGATCATTGACTATACAATATCAGATCAACAGAAGCATGTAAAGAAGAGTGTCCAAATATTCAATATATAATATAGTCTTCATAACTACATTATAGTAGTATTAATATTTAAGTAGTATTAATATTTATTCCTGGAGTAAAAGCACACAGATCTCTCCCTGTCTAACCAGCTCCCTCTGCTGGCATTTTATTGATTTATTTTAAAATTAACTATATATAATCACATTTTATTTATACCTAATAATATTTTCAAATAATGAAGGTATTTATGAAATTATCTGAATAACTGTCCTTGAAAGGCTTTCCTTCAAACCAAAAAAAAGATTTTTTGCACCACAGTTAACCAACTAAACAACTACATTTGTTCTATGTAAATACATGAGATACCTGAGCTTGTGAAACAACCAAACACACAATTTACGAATTCGTTTTTATTTTTTGTACTTCCAAAAATGAACAATAAATGGTAATTGGCTGTTATTGTCTAAGAATCTAAACAAGACAAGACTACTGAAAGGCAAATTCATAGTTATCGATTGCTTATTTACAGAATCACTTCCATACTAGTAAGAAACCACAGCAGGTCATAAAGCATCATAGTCATCCTCATCTTCATGCTTCCTCTTAAGAGAGGTTGAGTCACTAGATGAATTCTGTGACACCATATTGGTAGTAATGAGGATGTTCTTGGAGCCGATGAGAGAGGGGTTGATGAGGACATTTTGAACTGTGGGAGTGGTAGGAGTAGCTGTGAAAACAAATTGAATCATTAATTTAATGAGGTTACTGCTAGAATTCACCACATTATGATTTTATTTTTCTAAGCTCAATCAATAGCTTAACTTTTCATCTGCTCACTGATTTGGCACAAAATGATCCATATAGTCCATACAAGAAGAACTGCTTATTCTAAGGTAGAAACTTACCTGATTTGACAGAGGCAGCCTGTGAGGAGGGAATCTGAACTGTAAAGCGCTGGCCGGTCAGTGACACAGGCGTCCCCACTTTAGTCCCCACTGTCTGCACTGATGGCGTACCTGCAGTAAATACAATGATGATCCTTTAAACTCAGTTTTAGATTTTGCACTTGTTCACCAGGGAGAAAAATCTAAGTAAAACAACTAAATGCTCCTCTTGTAATAATGAAGCTTAGTGAATGTATATTGGAAATTGTGTGCATGCTTGAAATATTTGAGTATTCTTAAGTATTTAGAATAACTGACCAAGAGTTGGAGTGCTTGGCCTACTGGACACTGCCCCCACACTTAACCGTGGCACTGTTATCCTGCCCGCAGACGAAGACACCTAAACATTCAAATCAAAACCATATCAGACTGTACATTCTGCCACACATTTTAACTGGCATCTATTTGTTTCCTTTGAAGAACCAGTATTCTCACAGCCTGGATATGGAGATGAGGATACTGAATTTCAAAAGTTTCTATCAGGCTTATAGTTAAGTGAAAACTAAAACAACTAAAAAAAAAAAAAAAAAACTTACTTGAAATAAAT
>JAFVLL020002398.1:0-25590 GCA_021397915.2 Tor tambroides | reverse complement strand
ACAAAAAAAAAAAAAAAAAAAAAAAAAAAAAAAAAAAAAAATCTCAGAAATATCAGAAAGCTGGCCTTTTTAAAGTTACTTCAGGTTGTAAAATGTTGTGGTGCAAATCCACAAAAACTTTATCATATTTATGAATTAATAACTGAATAAATTATTCATAAAAATACTTTGTACTCTAAAATAATGATTAAGATGTGTACACTTACATGTATTCAAAGTGTAAGAAAGTAAGTTATTACTTTTTACTGAATGGTTACACCACATGACATTCTGGATTCATTAAATTATTGAATTCTCATATGTTCATGCTAAGTCAGTCCTCCTTATCTCCTTTTTGAGCCCACTAAGAAGGTTACCAAAGCCATGACATTGTGCTTTTGCACAAAGTGCCAAGCTATTTGCTAACACCCATTAATGTCACTATAGGGCTGTGATAATCAGAGATACAGTATCTTAAGGACAATGGTCACAGATACACCATGTTACGTAACCTGTGATCATATAAAAGAAATCCATGTGCTTTGCTGATGAAAGCATGATGAGAGCTGTGTTTAAGTTCCTTTTGCTTTATGGATTTAAAATAAAACATGAAATAATGTGTGAAAAAAGAAAGTCATTTTAGATTATATTTTCATAAAATATTAAGACCAACACTTTTATTTTCATTTAGAATAACATGCACCAATAAATTGTGCAAAGACAAAACCAGTAAAAAGCACATTAAACATAGTGAATATTACATAAAGTCAAAATTAAATATTTTTATCCCATTATTTTGAAAATTCTTTGAAATACTGTCATCATTTATTCACCCTCATGTCGGTGCAAACCATGACTTTCTGTGAAATACAAAAGAAGAGATTTTGAGAAATGTCTGTCTTTTTTTCTCTCTCTCTCTCTAACGTAAACAAAAGTTATTAGCATTTTTAGAAATTTCATTATAACTTTTGACCACAAGGTGGCGCTGCCCCCAAACTTTTTGAGTACCATCAGGGCATGGTCCCGGAGAGACATACCAAGTTTCGTAACGATACGTCAATGCGTTCGTAAAATATAGCATTTTATGACAAAATTCAAAATGGCCAACGCCCAAAATTGGGTGTGGTTCGACTCGGCATGACGCAACAAATCTAAAGAGACTAGTTTTGTGATTTTGGGCCAAACCATTCAGAAGTTATAAACAAAAATAGCCATTTTTCATATCTCCTGACCACTATGTGGCACTGCGCCAAAACACTGCAGGTAGCCTCAGGTCATGCTTGTTATAACACACACCAAATTTGGTCTCAATATGCCAAACCGTTGCAGAGATATAGCCTCACATCCATTTTTGTGTGGGTTTCGTACAATTTGTTCGCACGTTTTTCGAGGACGGTTTGACAAATCATCTTGAATTCCATAACTTTTTGTCTCCATGGTCTGAAGATGATCTGGTTCAATTTTCGTGAAAAATCGGCACAACGGCCTAGGAGGAGATCGAAAAAGTAATTTTTTCAGAAAATTCAAAATGCCGGAAAAATTTTCATGACAGAAAATGATGTCATAGTGCATATGAATCAGCTTGAGCCAAGGAATCAGAGGAAAATTTTGTTTCTAGCCCTTACGGTTCAAAAGTTATTAACATAAACATGACTGAAAATTTGGACAAGTGGTGGCGATAAAGAGTTTGAGTTAGAGACTCCAAATTTGCTGTGGTTAATGTTGAGACTGTCCTCTATCAGTGTGCCAAATTTGACAACTTTCCCACAAGCGGTTCTATGGGCTGCCATAGACTCAAGAGCGGAAGAAGAACCACCTTCGGTGCTTGGCCCCTAATAAGAAACTAGCATTAACAAAGTGTGTCTAACATAATCTGTGTCTAACTTTTGTTAATTCTAAAAGAATTGAAGAGACCAGCAGCCAATAAATGGCCCATTTATTTGTTTAATTCTAATGGTTATAGAAAGAAAACGGTCATAAAATAAATTCTCATGAATGTGTCAAAATTGTGTCACAAAAGATTTAGATTGTAAGTGGATAATATTAAATTATACAAGTAGTATGATGTGATGCCTTTAAAGAGCAAAGTTGCTGTCACCTGTTGAGCGCAGCACATGACACAGACCCAGAATGATTGTTTTCACAACATCCCTCCACAAAAAAACTGAGGTCCCGTATACTTTAATGCTGTTAGTACAGAGGATCGAATAACTAGCTGACAAAGCCCTTTGCTGAAACAACAGTGGATCCAGCTTTACTTTCACTACAAACGTTGAGGGCTACTTTCCTTTACTGATGGCTGGTATCACTCTAGAGACTGCACTACATCACATACCAGCTGTGACGTCCTGATTACAGCCACTGTAAAGGAGGAAACATTACCCCAGGGAACAAGAGTAGTGATCAACTTTCACAGGCCAGTGATAACATAGAGAATACAACTTTAATGTACTGATGATGCAATCAAGGTGTTTCAGGTCAGTCACAGTTAAAAAAAAAACAAACAAACAAAAAAAACCTTAAACCGCCCAAACAATGTCAAAAAAAAAAAGAAAAGAAAACAAACACACTGCAGTTGCAGAGGGAATTTTTTTTTTAATATAAACTGAAATTAATGTAATAGCAGTATCTTTCTAATGCAATTTGATCATCAAATAATGATCACAATCAAGTTATGTTAGGTTTTAGTAAGACTTTTTGGCCCGGTTTCACAGACAGAGCTTAGACTAAGCCAGGATTAGATCATAGTTCAATTAGGACATTTAAGCAATTTTTTATAAACATGCTTAGAAAAAAAACATTACTGGTGTGCATCTTGAGACAAAACAAAGGCACTGATATATTTTAAGATCAGTCAGTGCAAGTTTCTTTCATTTGAAACAGCCTTACTAACATTTTAGTCTAGGACTAGGCTTAAGCCTTGTCTCTGAAACCGGGGGTTTGTGTTTAAACCAAGCAATCAAACTTGTTTCCGGTAATTGCTCCAGTAAAATATGATTAATCCTTATTTGACCTTAGAAATTATAATTTTCCCTGACAATATTTCAGCAATCATGCCACGTGTTTTCTATAAGCTGTTTAGAATCAGAAATAGCAGTTTTGGAATTGTGAATGAACCACTTTTGATTCAATTCAGTTCCCTTAGTTTTTGTGCAATACCACAATCGCAAAACACAATGTGAAATCAACAAAATGTCGCCATTTATTAAGGTACAACGTAAAGTTACTGACACGATAATGTGATACAGAAACATATGAAAATAAACTAAAAATAAACAAGCGTTCTGCATTTATTTCTGTTGTGTGTGACTATTGTGTATTTAATGTCATTAATAATATAGCAAATAAATAAATATATTATATATATATATATATATATATATATATATATATACACACATACACACACACTATTATATACTATTATAAAACGACATCACAAATTTTCCGCAAAATTCTGGAAACTAACACCACAAAATCAGTCATTTCGATTGCAAAAATCAGAAAAAAAGTTGTGATATCTTGATGAGACTCGTAATTGATCAAACAGATTCACAAAAATGTCTGAAAACATTTGCGATTAGTTTGATTCATTCAGACAGTTCACTCACGCACTGACTCGCTTGTAGTGGTTTCTCACACAGAAATAGTAAAAGGCTACTTTATCAGATGCAAAACAAAGAGCACTGGATTAGATTGATATAGACCTTAGCCAGGTTAGATGGCATATTGATTTTAACGCAGATGAAAACGAGGCTGTGAAGGATAGACTTACAGTCTTAAAGGGATACTCCACCCCAAAATGAAAATTTTGCCATTAATCACTTACCCCCATGTCGTTCCAAAGCCGTAAAAGCTTCGTTTGTCTTCGGAACACAATTTAAGATATTTTGGATGAAAACCGGGAGGCTTGTGACTGTCCCATTGACTGCCAAGTAAATTACACTGTCAAGGTCCAGAAAAGTATGAAAGACACCGTCAGAATAGTCCATCTGCCATCAGTGGTTCAACCGTAATGTTATGAAGCGACAAGAATACTTTGTATGGAAAGAAAACAAAAATAACGCCTTTATTCAACAAACTCGGCACCGTAGCGCCATTTTGGAGAGTATCGCTGCACGCAAATAGCGTACACTCTTCTGTGCCAGCCGCGACAAAGATACATCTTCTACGTGTATTTATGTTTTGATTTGAACGAAAACAGCGCATCTACAGTGGGTACGGAAAGTATTCAGACCCCCTTAAATTTTTTCAATTTTTTTATATTGCAGCCTGATACTACAATTGTTTAAATTCACTTTTTTTCTCATTAATCTACATGCCGTACCTCATAATGACAAAGTGAAAACAGAATTTTAATAATGTCTGTAAATTTATTAAAAAGAAAAAACTGAAATATCACATTTACATAAGTATTCAGACCCTTTACTCCATACTTAGTTGAAGCACCTTTGGCAGCAATTACAGCCTCAAGTCTTTTTGGGTATGACGCAACAAGCTTTGCACACCTGGATTGGGGGATTTTCTGCCATTCTTCTTTGCAAATCCTCTCAGGCTCGGTCAGGTTGGATGGGGACCGTCGGTGGACAGCCATTTTCAGGTCTCTCCAGAGATGTTCGATAGGGTTCAAGTCAGGGCTCTGGCTGGGCCACTCTAGGACATTCACAGAGTTGTCCCTAAGCCACTCCTGTGTTGCCTTGGCTGTGTGCTTGGGGTCATTGTCCTGTTGGAAGGTGAACCTTCGGCCTGGTCTGAGGTTCTGAATGCTCTGGACTGGATTTTCATGAAGGCTCTCTCAATATTTTGGTTTACTGAGCTTTTCTTCTACTCTGACGAGTCCCTCAGTCCCTGCTGCTGAAAAACAGCCCCACAGCATGAGGCTGCTACCAGCACACTTTACTTTTTGGATGGTACTCTGCAGGTGATGAGCAGAGCTGGTTTCCTTCAAACATGCTTGGAATTGAGGTTCATCAGACCAGAGAATCTGGTTTCTCAGAGTCTGAGGGTCCTTTAGGTGCTTTTTTGCAAATTCCAAGTGGGTTTTCATGTCTTCACTGAGGAGAGGATTGAGTCTTGCCACACCGATATAAAGCCCAGACTGGTGGAGTGTTACAGTGATGTTTGTCCTTCTGTAGGTTTCTCCCATCTGAATATATGATCATGGAGCTCAACTAGAGTGACCATCAGCTTCTTGGTCACCAATCTAACCAAAGCCCTTCTCCATCAATTACTCAGTTTGGCCAGGAAGCCAGCTCTAGGAAGAGTCCTGGTTCTTCTATTCAGGATAATAGAGGCTACATGATTCTGTGAACCTTCAACGCAGCAGCATTTTTTCTGAACTCTTCCTCAGATCTGTGGCTTGACACAATCCTGTTTCTGAGCTCTACAGGCAGTACTTTTGACTTCAGGGCTTGGTTTTTGCTCTGATATGCATTTTCAGCTGTTAGACCTTTTATTGAGAGGTGTGTGCCTTTCCAAAACATGTCCAATCAATTTAATTTGCCTCCAATCAATGTGTAGAAACATCTCAGCAATGATCAAGAGAAATGTGAGGCACCTGAGCTAAATTTCAAGTTTTGTTGCAAAGGGTCTGAACACTTACGTAAATGGGATATTTCAGTTTTTTATTTTTAATACATTTACAGACATTTCTAAAATCCTGTTTTCACTTTGTCATTATGAGGTACGGAGTATAGATTAATGAGAAAAAAAAAGAATTTAAACAATTGCAGTATCAGGCTGCAACATAAAAAAATTGAAAAAATTTAAGGGGGTCTGAATACTTTCCGTACCCACTGTATGTGTCGCGGCTGACACAGAAGAGCGTACGCTATTTGTGTGCAGCGGATACTCTCCAAAATGGGGCTACAGTGATGCTACGGTGCCGAATTTGTTAAATAAAGTCGTTTTTTTTTTCTTTCCATACAAAAATTATTCTTGTCGCTTCATAATGTTATGGTTGAACATGGGGGTAAGTGATTAATGACAAAATTTTCATTTTGGGGTGGAGTATCCCTTTAACAACTACATGCACTTTACATATTATTCCGTGTGCAGCTTGTGTACTGCAGTTAAATACAATGTACATACTTATATCCATAACTGTATTAAAAAAAAAAGGCAAAGTTTGGGGACACTGTTGATGAGGGTGCCCGTGAAACTATGCCCTATTTTAAAGCTGAAATGCGCCATTTCTGCACCTCTAGTGTGACCAATTGGAATTACAAAAATAATAATTGTTCTCTAACAGGTTTCCAAAGCACTCCCCGTCCGCCTCCCTACCTGCCATTGGCTGAACAAACTGATAACCCCGCCCCCAAAACAATGCCATTGGTTGAGGCAATGGGCTGACGATGATCGGGACTTTTAAAAAAAATAGTTTTGATTTTTTTAGTGATATTTTCATGCGAATGACTGAATATTATGGTGTGATAGAGTAAAGTATTTAACACGCAAAATATACACACTTCAACTGGATGTGTCACTGAAAATATAAAAGAAGACTTAAAAATATGAATGAAGCAGAAGCGCGCTGCATCTTGGCTTGATGCAACATACAACTGTGGCATCTGCGCTTTAGTTACACAATATGACCACACTTCCTAAACTCATGACTGCCCGTGTGCCATCATACAGTACTGAATGAAACAATGTTGCAGGCAACTTTGGATTGGTTATAACGGCAGTGAATGCATTTCACCCGTGCTACGGGGTTGTTCTTACCTTACACGGAAACGGCAGAGTAGATGCAACTTTTTCCATTGCCAAGTTCCTTATGCTCGGCGTGAGAGGGCCGCGACAAGTTGGACAACAGCTGAGCTTTTGCCGACACTGGTTACACACCAGATGCCCAGCCTGGCACTGCAAGATCGGAGGCAGCACATAGTCGAAACACACCGGGCACTCAAACAGCGCTGTCAGTTCGGCTGACTGTCCCGGTAGAGCAGCGGCAGGAAGGGCTACAGAGGCCGCGGTTACAGTACCAGAGCCCGCGACAGAGCCGGATACCCCCGCGGCTGCGGCTGCTGCTGCGGCGGCGGCGGCAGCAGCAGACGCGGTTGTTCCTCCAGAACCTCCATGCTTACTTCCTCCTGCTTTTCCAGCTCCTAGTCCTCCGGCCGCACCACCCGCAGAGGACGGACGGCTCATGACGAGGAGTGTAGATCTCTAATGGTGTAAAACCCAGACGAGTTCAAGCCTGAGAGAGCCCCACCGTATACTCCCGACTGAAGACAGACTCGGTTCCGAACAGCCTCCAATCCCCCGCGGATACAACATGGCCGCCATAGTTTGAGAGCGAGTAACGAGTCTATTGGATGAAGGGGCTTTGATTGATAATCTCCTCAGCCAATCACAGAGCCGCTCATGACTTTTATGTAAGAGTCACTGGAATATGTAGTAATTACGTCAGTGGCTGTAGTGAAGTAAACAGCAAACAGTTGCGCTGTGGCCCTTCAACACGACCAAGGATGTTTCACCATTTTATGCAGCCAGAAGACCGTTGCATTTATAAGCCTCAAACCATTTTTGCTAAACAGAATGAGTTATGTAAATCAAGTCTACATAAAGTTTTTACAGGGCTATTAAGTGGAATGAGGCATAAAAGGTATAAATGAATAACATTATATGACCATGGTTATATTTAATACCTCTAATAAACCTCCCTCTTTTCTGGTTCAGTAAAATATTTTTTTCATTTCAGTGAACATACTTAGGATACACAGAAGAAATGTGTGCACGAGTATATTCAAACAAAATGGATAAACTACATTAAAATGTGCTGATTTTTTATACCCTTATCAGACATTCTTAATCTAGATGCATTTACTTTTTGAAATACACATTTCTGGAATACTGGATTTCCTAATATATGCCCATCTGTAAATACACATGATATAAGTGTATTGCTACCACCATGCTCTATCATCTGAGCTACAGATACACCTTTGTAAACTTGCTATAATGTACACTTAACCAGTTAACAATTTTTATTTTTTATCTCGTTTGCTCTCTCTAAATTATACATCTATATTCTCCATACATCATCAGGACTGATCATTGACCACACTATATCAGATGAACAGAAGCGTGGACATTCAAGAAGTGTCCAAATATTTAATATTCAATATATGACATAGTTTAGATACCTACAATATAGTAGTGTTAACATTTTTTAACATTTAAGTAGTATTAAAATTTAGTCCTGAAGTAAAAGCACATGGATCTCTTCCTAACTAGCTCCCTCTGCTGGAATTTTGTTGATTTATTTTAAAATTAACTACATATAATTACTAGTGCTGTCAAACGATTAATCGCATCCAAAATAAAGGTTTTTGTTTACATAATATATGTGTGTACTGTGTATATTTATTATGTATATATAAATACACACACATACAGCACATATTTCGAAAATATTTACATGTATATGTTTATATTCATATATATAAATATATTTAAAATATAAACAAACATTTTTCTTAAATATATACAAGCATGTGTGTGTATTTCTATATACATAATAAATATACACAGTACACACATATATTATGTAAACAAAAACTTTTATTTTGGATGCAATTAATTGTGATTAATCGTTTGACAGCACTAATAATTACATTTTATTTATACCTTATATTTAAAAAAAAATGAAGGTACTTATGAATTTATCTGAATAACAGTGCTTGAAAGGCTTTCATTGCACCCATCAAAAAGATTAAAAAAAAATTTCACCACAGTCAACCAACTTACCCATTAAATTTGTTCTATGTAAATACATGAAAAAAAACAAACACACAATTTATGATTTTATTTTATTTTTATATACTTCCAAAAATGAACAATAAATGGTAATTGACTGTTATTGTGTAAGAATCTAAACAAGACAAAACTACTGAAAGGCAAATTCATACTTATCCATTGCTTATTTACAGAATCACTTCCACACTAGTAAGAAACCACAGCAGGTCATAAAGCATCATAGTCATCCTCATCTTCATGCTTCCTCTTAAGAGAGGTAGATTCACTAGATGAATTCTGTGACACCATATTGGTAGTAATGAGGATGTTCTTGGAGCCAATGAGAGAGGGGTTGATGAGGACATTTTGAACTGTGGGAGTGGTAGGAGTAGCTGTGAAAACAAATTAAATCATTATTTAATGATTTACCACTATAATTCACCACATGTTTGTAAATCTGGTATGTTTTTATTTTTCTTAGCTCAATCAATAGCTAAACTTTTGATTTGTTCACTGATTTGGCACAAAATCTTCCATACAAGGAGAACTGCTTATTCCAAGACAGAAACTTAGTACCTGATTTGACAGAGGCAGCCTGTGAGGAGGGAATCTGAACTGTAAAGCGCTGACCAGTCAGTGACACAGGCGTCCCCACTTTTGTCCCCACTGTCTGCACTGATGGCGTACCTGCGGAAAATACAATGATGATCCTTTAAACTCAGTTTTAGATTTTGCACTTGTTTACCACAGAAAAAACAAAAACAAAGTAAAACAACTAAATGCTCCTTTTGTAATAAAGGAGCTCAGTGAATGTATATTGGAAATCGAGTGCATGCAAACTCAGTGCACTGGGATGCTTGAAATCTTTGAGTATTCTTAAGTATTTAGAATAACTGACCAAGAGTTGGAGTGCTTGGCCTACTGGACACTGCTCCCACACTTAA
The DNA here is from genome assembly GCA_021397915.2 of Tor tambroides. NCBI lineage: Eukaryota > Metazoa > Chordata > Actinopteri > Cypriniformes > Cyprinidae > Tor > Tor tambroides. Next base: position 15,928 of record JAFVLL020002398.1, on the reverse strand, counting down.
CCGTGGCACTGTTATCCTGCCTGCTGACGAAGATACCTAAACATGCAAATCAAAACCATATCAGACTGTGCATTCTGCCATACAAATTAATTTACATCTGTTTGTTTCCTTTGAAGAACCAGCATTCTCACAGTCTAGAAAAACATTGATTTGGAAATGAGGAAGCTGAATTTCAAAAGTTTATATCAAGCTAAAACAATTAAAAACATTTCCCTTTTTCACTTCGTTTAACTTGATGTATTAAAACAACCACAACTGGAATACAAATAAATAAAAACTACAAAGACATCAGCAAACAAATAAATAAAAACACAAAAACATACAACTAAAATGTAAACATGAAAATGAACAGTATTAAAATCTAATTCAAAATATTAATAAAATAATAGTATTGTAATAATAATAGTACTTCAATTCAAATAAAATAACACTGGTTTCTATACCATAAAAGGTCAAGGAAATTAATACAACGAAATATGCATGTTTCTAAGGAATATACAGTACTGCGCAAAAGTTTTAGGCAGGTGTGAAAAAATGCTGTAAACTAAGAATGCTTTCAAAAATGGAAGTGTTAATAGTTTATTTTCATCAATTAACAAAATGCAGTGAATGAACAGAAGAGAAATGTAAATCAAAATCAATATTTGGTGTTACCACCCTTTGCCTTCAAAACAGCATCAATTCTTCTAGATACACTTGCACACAGTTTTTGAAGGAACTCGGCAGGTAGGTTGTTCCAAACATCTTGGAGAACTAACCACAGATCGTCTGTGGATGTAGGCTTCCTCAAATCCTTCTGTCTCTCCATGTAATCCCAGACAGACTCGATGACGTTGAGATCAGGGCTCTGTGGGGGCCATACCATCACTTCTAGGACTCCTTGTTCTTCTTTACGCTGAAGATAGTTCTTACTGACATTATTACTGACGTGGACCTGTGTATGGTTTGATCATACACCTGACTATAATCCTACAAAACAGCTGTGCAAATGTACCGATAAGAATTGATGCTGTTTTGAAGGCAAAGGCTAACACCAAATATTGATTTGATTTAGATTTTCCTTTTGTTTGATCACTTCGCATGTTCTAAATTGATTTTTTTTTTAAAAAAACTATTATTAGTTATATTTTTAAAAGCTTTCTTAGTTTAGAACATTTTTTCACACCTGCCTAAAACTTTTGCACAGTACTGTACATTTGTTATGCCAAGCTTTTTTTTTAATCAGAAAGAAACTGCATGTTATATATATATATATATATATAATATATTTTATATTATTATTTGTTTAATTCTTATCCTTAATCTTTAAGCAGAAATCCAGTCATTTTAATAAGAATCTACATGATTGTGAAATTCGCATGAGGTGGAAGGAATTCCCACAGATTTTGCAAAGCGTTTAAGATCATGTGAATTTGCCGTGTTGACCAACAAAAAAAATTGCTTGACTTGAAAAGTAATTCTGTCTGAGCTATGCTTTACACAAACGATTCATATGTTACTGACAATAAACCATGGACCTTTCTGCTCATAAAATTTGCGAATGTGACCACACTTTCAGCCTGTACATCACAAATGACTGGAAGAGTCATGTGAATTCAGTGGTAAAAAGAGTAGGACCACTGAATTCAACTCCTAAAATTAATTGAATTAATAATTACTATAGTTAACTTTTTTTTTTTTTTTTTTTTTTTACAAAAATTAGAAGTTTCTGTAAATTATTTTTGCAACTGCACTACAGGTACATTAACAGTACTAATACATCACAAAACTCTGTTATAAGGTATCCCTAGGTCAGCTTATCCAAATTTTAGACCCAAACTACAAAAACTGTGTATTATCACACATTTAAAATAATACCTTTTTCTGCAAGGACTTCAGTCTGTAGTTTGGTGCGGTGAGACAGTAGCGGTCTGGTGGAAGACGTGGACCTGTGTATGGTTTGATCAGGGGCAAAGGAGTTTGGTTCTTCTGCCTTGCAATGTCTAACAGAAACTGAAACCATGGACCAACCACCACTATTAATTACCAGAAGTCACAAATGTGTTACGCATTAAAAAATAAGTCAACAAGGACAACTTACATCTCGTGGTGGTGGAGATGTGAATGACTGATCCACTCGACACTGGATTGCTAACCTTATATCATCTGCATCCACATTGGACTTCTTGGCATGTGTGGAATATATTTTTGCATCTTCAATAATAGTTGTTACATATCCTGTGAACATAACAAAACAAAAAACATCAGACTGTGAATGTTAAAATGTTATTAGACGATTTACAGTTTGTTAAACCATTTTACAATATGCTGAAGGGTTCAAGTCATCCTGACTTACTGTATGTAAACTCCAGCATTTGATTGATCACTCTGGGCTCGTACTCCGTGATCCCCATGTCTTTAAGAATCTGCATCATAACCTTTGAAGACAATAAAATAAAGTAAAAACTGCACAAGGAAAATATCATACATAGTAGCATCATCGCTGCATATTTATCAACAAATATATTTACGTTTGCTTACAGTTTAACGTATTAATCATAAATACACGCAAAACCTTTTTATTTATAAAAACACGGTAAATGATAACACATTTTGTTATAATCCACTGTAATAATGTATTACAGTGGATCAGTTAGCGTGCTAACGCGTGTGTGCACAAAGAATAAGATTAATAAAATACACAATCGCTCTTTAAACATAATGCTTTAATCGCTATGGTTTAAAAACAATGCATGTTGCACAACACAGAGACAACCCCGTTTCTAAAGCATTATTTACCTGGGCATCTTTAGGTACCGTTTTTGGAGACGCCATTTTCACAGGAGCTCCGATTCTCCTCCCCTGAATACTGATACTCAGGTTGTGTTTCAAAACGTAATGAGCTGCCTACCTAGACAGCATTTTGGCAACCTTAGGCGGTGCCGAAGCAGAGCAACCAATCTGGATGAAGAAACCATGAGTGGCAGAGACAGACAGCCAATCACAGAGAGATAATCCAATACTCAGCAAACTGTCACGCGCCAAGTGAATCGAGCAGCCAATCAGCAGTGGCTTAGACATTAAACGGGGCCAAAATGTAAGCACGTGCCTGTAGTGGTAGGACGTCTGAATCATTTCCGCGAATCGATTCTTTCGAAGAGTTTAATTCAGATCCGATTGACAGATAGCAAAAACGCCATCAAGTAATTCCTGATAAATCGGCGTGGCATATTACAAGCGATAAATTACGTTTCGTTATCGGGCAGTTATTGAAATTTAACGTGTCCATATTCAGTTTCTTACAACCACGTTTTAACTCATAAAAATAAAGTTATATTGAGACTAAATATAATTAGCATTTATTAAACAATATTCAAATTAATTTCCATATTTAACAACATGCTATTTATAAAATTCCTCTCTCTTAAATTAAGTTGTAAACATATTTCCAGTACGTTTTACATTTGACACTTCTGCGATTCCTTCAGAACGGCTGGAACCGATTTACACTGATCCGTCAACGAATGTTCAACCAGTTCGTTGAAAAGCTTCGACTCAAAAGAATGATTCTTCACGATTCGTACATCGCTATATGAGACACAACCACTGGCCATAGTGAAGTCACATCCTGCTCTATATAAACAAAAAAGAAACAAAACACACACACACACACACACACACACTACAGTTCCTCATTGACTGAATACATAACATTTGTCAGCCCATTTACTGTACATTTTTTTTCCATGTAAACGGGAAACATGGCTTGGAAGTTCTCTAGCTCTACTGTATTTAGTGATGTTGAAAGCTAAGCTGCTCTCTTCTATCGTATTAGGGTGAAAAACGTTCAACATCTTATTTTATTTTCATTTATTTATTTTTTTGAACGTGTCCTCAGTTCGATTTGGCTTGTGATTCGCTGCTTATGTGTTTACACGTCAAGCAGTCTTCAATTTTATTATTATGAGCTTTTGTGGCACATCAGTGTGGATTGCTAACTAAACCATTAGCCACCCAGTTACAGTATTTATTTGTCAGTACAGTCACTCTAGAACGCTGAAGTCCCGTCAACAGATACACCAAGAGCCAAGGTAAGTGAAAAAAAATGTAAGAACGCCTGTTAATCTCTTGTGTGTTTCGTATGGACAATATTTTATTTGATATAACTGAGACTGCGTTATTAGCCAAAGCTAGCTCTGTAGATGTAACGTTAGTAGTGACAGAAATCTTATAAAAACAACACTTTAGTGTGCTTCTAAAAAGACAGTTTTTTTATGTACTTGTGTACTATAAAATCTACGTACTAACTGAACGTAATGCTTTCGAACACTTAACTGCATTGCAATTAATGTTAATTAATTATTTTTTATTTAAACTTGAATGTCATATAGGCTATTTAAATATATTTGTAATTATGAATTTGTAATGATGATGTTGCAATTTATTACGTTTAAAATATATTGACTTTAAATGCAATATTAAATGGCACACTACAGTTAAAAATGTAAAGAAACTCAAGTACTTTACATGTGCTTTAGAAAGTGTATTCTCTTTAAGTACACATAAGTGGCGTTTTATTTTATTAATATATTACCTGCACGTACAGCTTTATTGATTTATTTTGCAATAAACGTGCACATTAAATAAAAACACATCTCTTCCATCTTTATTTGACCCTCTAACTCTAGCCCTCTCAACTGTAATTCTATTCTTTAAAAAAACTTGTCCCTTTTAGACTTGAACTCTATTCATTTACTGCTTGTTTTCTCTTGTTTTCAATCTTTTTATATTCTGTTTTCTTTTTATTTATTATACAATTAACAAAAGCAAAAAAGGCCTCTAACACTAGCTTGCTCTATTCTTTTTCTATTCTATTTTTCTTTTTATTGTATAATTTTAAAAAAACCTTGCTATGTGTACTGTGTTAAGCTAACTGAGACTTATTATAGCACTTGTATATCATTGCTCTTTTGTTGATTTTGATTGCTTCCATTGTCCTCATTTGTTAGTCACTTTGGATAAAAGCGTCTGCCAAATGACTAAATGTAAATACAATTAATCAGACTTCTGTTTTCCAGGATGATACTGTCTATATCTATCTAGTTGCCTTATATAAACCCTTACATGAATTTACATGCTTTTTATATTTATTTTTTTAATAGCGTCTTTTTCTACAAACCCATATAATCATGACTGCCATGCGAGTGGATGCTAAGGTGGTCATGCTTGGCAAGGAGAGTGTGGGTAAAACCAGTCTGGTGGAGAGATACGTACATCGCCGGTTTCTTGTGGGACCATATCAAAATGTAAGTATTTGTTAGCATAGCACCTCTAGAAGTAATTAGTCCTTTAGAAGTAATTGATCATTTTCTGAGATTGTTTGTTCTCATTAAAGATATTTTTGTGTGTGATGTAAGTTTGACTATCAACAATCTCTAATCATGTGTCACATACTATAAACCAGCTCCACAGGTAAAGCCACCTTCCGCTGATGTCAATGTCTTTTTGACAGCGACCTGATGTAATGTTACTAAGCTTTATGTGTGTGGGTGTGTTTTTTTTTTTTTTTTTAATTAAATGCTTTCGTCTCATTAAGACTATAGGGGCTGCATTTGTGGCAAAAGCCCTCAACGTTGGTGACAAGGTGGTTACTCTGGGAATATGGGTAAGTGTGGTTACTAGGGCCTTTATATGCACTGATCAACCACTCATTAGTGACTTCGTGTGTTTCATTTCATCTCAGGACACTGCTGGGTCTGAACGCTATGAAGCTATGAGCAGAATCTATTACAGAGGAGCCCGTGCTGCCATTGTCTGCTATGGTATATCCCTCTCTTGCAGTTTGACAGGAAGTGTTCTTTTTTTTTTTTTGGAAAGAAATAGCAGTCAGGTGACACTGAGCAAGGAAATGGCTCATGCTTGCTCACTCTGTGTACAATTCACAGTAGTTACAAGTCCTGCTAGGCAGTTCATGTGTTTGATTAAAATAAGTTAATCGGAGAACCGCTTGGGTCCATGTAAAACTTAGAGAGGCCAATGTACTCTTTATACTTTTTTGGACTGTCAAATGTGAAATGTGCACTTGAGATAATAATAATAATAATAAAGGTATTATTTTAAATAATGTGTGATAATACACAGTTTTTGTAGTTTGGGTCTAAAAATTGGATAAGCTGACCTAGGGATACCTTATAACAGAGTTTTGTGATGTATTATTATTATTTATTTTTTATAATTCATGTGATTTCATTCAACATTTTAAAAATTGGCTCAATTTAAAATTTAGATGAATATTTTTCTATTATTCTATTTGGTTATTTTTAATACTATTTTATTTTATACTACTCTGTTTAGTGTTTAATAAATATATGAGAATAATAAAATCTGCATATATTTTTGTGGGAAAAAAGTTTTTGAAAAGGCTGTTTTAACTTTTTGCTTAGTGCAATAATAATATAAAAGTCAATTATCTGGGGTTGGAAACAATTACAATTATTTTTAAACACTACCATTCAGCAGTTTGAGTATAATAAAAGCATTAATAAAAGTATTGATTTCTTTCAAAAAATAAATAAATAAATCTCCAAACTTTTGAGCAGTAGTGTACATGGAAAAAGTCAAAAGAAAATTAGCTCCTTTGCAAATGAAAAAGTTTGAAAACATCAAATTTTTATCCAAAGTTTGTGTGTATTTTTCACATTCGCACTTAGACTTGACTGACAGCAGCAGTTTCGGAAGGGCCAGGTTCTGGGTGAAGGAGTTACAGAACTGTGAAGAGGTAAAATAAACCCACGTCTCACAAAAACACGAGCATCTCACAAGATTGTTCAGCACAGCTTTATGGACACATCGTTTTATTTTCAGCACTGCAAGATATATTTGTGTGGCACCAAGAGTGACCTCATTGAAGCCGATCGAAGTGTGCGGCAAGTAGACTACCATGATGTTCAAGACTTTGCAGATGGTAAACATGAATTTAGCTGCTTTTGTTTTCTATGTGCAACTATTACAAAGCATTTAAAATAAAACAACATTAACTTTTAACATTTACAGAAATAGGTGCCCAACATTTCGAGACCTCCAGCAAAACAGGAAAAAACGTTGGTAAGTGATGCTTCAGTTTATCTGCTCTACTGAGCACTGTTTTTGTGTAACACGCAATTAGATACCGAGAAGTTTCACTTCTTTATTTGTTTTTTCATACAGATGAGGTGTTTCAGAAAGTGGCTGAAGATTTCAGTAGCTGTGCTTTAGAGTTCATGCAAGGTGAGAATTTGCAGCAAAGTGAAACTTTATAAAAACACTTTACACCTGGTTCTGTGTGTTTCAGGTACAAGGCTTTTCAGGCCCTGATAACATGTAGCACTCTCCCAGTTGCTTGTTGCTTAGCATAAGCATGAAAAGCACAAATGTTTGTCATTACAATGACAATAGATGAAGTAAACTGCTTGCAAGGACCATCTTTGTGAAGAAACAAAGGTGCACCCTTTAGCATTATCAGCCCACAACCAATTTCATAACCTAAACTACACGGGCTAAATAGTTGCCTAATTGTTATTTTATAACATATTTGCTTCCGAAAACTGTGAATAGAATACACCACCACGTATTTTTTACAGTATTGACAGGAAATCACTATTTTTGCTTGGATCAATAATGTTAAAGAGTATTTATCAGTTTCCAAACATTTTATCCACCTCGTTTTTAATGCAAGGGCATGTGCGGCCAATTGTAACTTGATTGTGCAAGGCTTCTGGTGTCATCTGCTTTCAGTTATTTTACTTGTACCAAAATTATGTTATGCTGATTTATACTGTAAACTGATATTTGTTATTCAATCATAAATGCACTGGTTTGTAGCACAAATTGTTTTGCTGTTTACTGCACTTCATTCTTCTATCTGTTTCCCTATAGCTGCTAATGTATTAGAAGTCTCACAAACAATAGCTTACTTCTGCATTGCAAAATAAAGTGGATAGAAATATTAAGACGATAACGCATCAAATTTTGTATGCATTTAATAACAATTTTATCTAGAATTTTATTTGGGAATATAAATAATATTAAAAATAGAATTGATAAAATTATGTGATAGTTTTTATTTTGATTGATATATGTAATTATTTATTTTTTGGTATTGTTATCCTCACAGAGGAGAAGGGGGTGGACCTTGGGCAAAAGAAGGACTCTTATTTTGACAACTGCTGCCATAACTGACCTATCACAGGAAAAACTGCTGTATCATATGGTCTATTTTGGGATGACTGGAGGCTCACAATCTTTTACTCCTCAAAGCATCAGCTGGAGTTTTTCTTGCTCTTTCCTTTTTTTTCTTTTATGATTTTTTTTTTTTTTTTTGTGGTGTGCAGAATGTTGATTGGGTTTTTGAAAATGAAGAACATGAAGGATTCCACTTTTTTCTGTGTTCAAGCAATGAACTCTTTTTTTTTTGTTTTGTTTTTCTTTATCAGGAACATGTTTTTTTCGGACCTGAGAATGTTGACTGAAGCAAATATTAACAGTGCATGGCAATCCGTTTTACCAAAAAGACAAGACACAAAGCAAGCTTTAGGGACAGATGCCATTGCATGGAGGTGAACGATGCCAGTTTTCACAAACAATGCCTTGAGTGATTTATCACCTTTTATCATTTAAAGTGTCTCCATTTTATAGATCTTTTGAGGATCGTAATGTTTACACCCTTCATTTATCGCACTGCACTCATGTATGAACAATTTAGTTTCATATGTCTACACTAAACTGGAGCCATTTAAGTTTAAGTTTTCACAGATCAAACATTTTTCTCATAGTGATGAAGATTTAGTTGTTGATGGAGTGGAAAATTACATAGTAAAAGTAAAAATTATTCTTATTATTCTATTAAAAAATTCCAATTATTGTTATTGAATTGTAATGAAGCTGAAAAGTTGATGTCAAAATGTCAAAGGCTAATAATCCTAATTACTTGAGTGATTTATAATATCACGGTTAATTTGATATCTGTATCAACTCGGCAACAACAACTACAAAAAACTCAAGTGTTTCAGTTAGTTTGCCATGTTTGATAATGGAGCCCATAGTTTCCTGTATCGTGTTGTTCATTATTTGCATATCTCTACCACATCCCAAAAGCGAGTCAATGTGCAGCATTTGATGAATGTGATGGTTATGTTTACAATGTTATTTTTATTATTATTTAATTTTACTTCAATGCAATTTGGGTTAGATATTGTAAACTGGGACACTAACTTGTCAGTTGTGAACATGTTTGTGCGTACTTTGTACATACAGCCTTAGTTCGCTCTCAGTTCATATTGTGCCTGTATTAAATACTACTTAATGAGGCCTGTAGATAAAAATATGGTTCTTGTGAAACTTTGTGTATTTGACATGTCATTCCAGAGCAGTGGCGTGCACGGGGAGGGGGGGGCTAAAGTGCCCTTTCGGTCCGGGCTAGGTGCCCCTGGACCCCGATTTCTACCGAGGGGGACCCCCTCACCCACCCCCCGCGACTGTGCCCTAGCAATGTCGCTTAGCCCCTGCCCCTCCTGAGGTCTGTGCACGCCACTGTTCCAGAGAGATCCTGATATTGTGCCATTTTCACTACAGGAAAGAAGGACAATATTATGTTACTTTGTTACATTTTACTGTGAAAGTACAAGATTATCACTTAAAAAAAAACAAACAAGCATGTGACCTTAAACAGCTGTTGCATATTCAAGCAATTTTACCAACTGTGTTTAAATGTATCAAAATAGCATAAGCAAAGCAGACCAGGTCATTTAAGACTGCCAGATATTGGAATGATGAAATATCGAGCGTGTGTGCAGCATGCTTGTTAATAATGTAAATGTTTCTTAGAACTCTGAGGAGTAATGGAATTCTTTTCTACATATCATATTCATCCTTTGCTGCCTATTCTTGCTTCCCCTTACATATCAAAGTGTTTTTTTTTTTGTAAGGCACTCTCTCACCAAAATAATGTTACCATTTTGTGTGCCCCATCAGAGGACTAGAATTAATTGATTATGAATTTTAAATTCATCTTGTACACAAATAATGTGTCCCTCTGTAAGGTGACCGTGTGGGAGCTTTAATCTATATACGTTTATGTGTGTATATATATGTATGTGTGTGTGTGTGTGTGTGTATGTATATATATATATATATATATATATATATATAAATTAAAACAAAAAAAGATTCAGCCTAAATTGCATAGAAATTAAAGTGAAATTATTGAATGAAATGACCTGAAATGGAATCAAATTAGAAACTCTCTGCACTTTCAGGATCTTTTGCACAAAGAAAATGAAATTAGTTGCAAGATTTTGGCATTTATTTCATGACAGTTGCCCCAAATTCTCCATAAACTTCTCATTACTGTAATGCAGAAATAAAATCTTGCTGTCTGGATATAACATTTATTATTATTATTATTATTATTATTATTATTAAGCTTTTAGTTTTACTTAAGCTTTTATTGTCAGCATATATATACAATTAATGCTACCATATTGTATACTTACAGTTTACAATATAAATATAATTATTTTGTGTTACAGTAATGAGAAATGTCTTTTTTTTCTGCCTCAATGTAGGCTAAAGACAAGTGCGTGTGGAAATGTGCCTAACTGTCATGCAATTAATGTTGCAATTCAAAACACTTTAATTATCCTGAAAATAGACTTCATTTTCTTTGTGCAAAATATAATTTGTTTTTATTTTGGGGTGAAATATCACCCAAACATTTGTTAACAGTTTTTGTGAGATTTACAGTTCAGCAGTTCTACTCACATTTGATTATTGCAATAAATAAATTGAAAAGTACAATTTTGATCAACCTATATATAAAAAAGAGGTGGTAAAAACAGCAGCAAAGAAGCAACAAGTGTGTACTGTTGTTTATTCTGTACAAAGCACTACAGCACAATTAAAGTCTCTAACAAGGCAACAGATTTTTTCCCCTTTTGCCTGAAATTTGTCTGAAATATACTGAAGTGGAATGACTCTTAGAGCAGCGTTAAAACTATTAAGTGCAATTATATACATAAATACAGTTTAAGAAAAAAAAATTGAAATGCTGTTCATTATGAAGAACACTTGATCAGTTAGATGGGGTGAGGAAAACCAGCAGAGAAATTTCAGGAGTGTAGACATGCAATAAGCCACAATCATTTGTCCTATAAATTAGCTTCACAGAAGACTATAGAGGGCTTTAGTTGCCAATTAGTGTTTTACACTACATGGTTTCAGTTCAAATTGTATGTTGGACATCTTTTAAGTTATCAGCCTTTATGGAAAATTTAACATGAATTCACAAAATGCCAAAGACTTGACAGGGAGTGTTTAACTATCAGGCTTGCAAAGCCTGTCATCATCTCCCATAAGATTTAATGTATAAAAATATATACAGCAAGATAGAACAGATCATCTTTTTACTTACCTGACTAGTCCAGTTAAGAAACCTAGTACATAGTTGTACTTTCTCAATGACTGGTGTAAGTTTGGACAGGACTTCCTGTTTGTTTGAAAGTTTTGTAATTGTTGGATGCCACAAGTGTTTACAAAACCACACAGTTCACCTTTAAAGTCACAGCATAATTTACACCAAAGAATTTTGGGAATATCCATCTCTTCAGTGGATATGATCAATCAAAACACTTCCTTTGTAGATTGCATCAAGTTCTTCTGGATTTTGTGCCAGTTTGGCAAAGATTAATTCAAAGAATTCTGCGAATTTCCCACATGATCTAAAATAAATTAAGCATACTTGTAAATATTCTGCTTTTGTCTTAACATGTTAGCAGGCGAATTTTGGATTATAATACAAAAGTGCTTCAAAATGATATTATCTTATTAATTACGATCACAATTTACTGCACTCAAGTCCAAAGTAAACTTCAGTTTTGATGCAAATGCTTAGCGTACGTGTACAGCCACAGCCTTTCAAAATGAACTTCATTTGATAGCGTACATGAACATGTGCACTAGAATTTTTCATTTTTGTCAAATGTCTGTACTATTTTTCTCTAGAACTGATAAAAACTCTGTACTGTACCCCCTAAAGTCTCCTATGCTTCTTTTTTTTTTTTTTTCGAAACAATGGGTTAGCCCAATGTTGCCACCTTGTGTACCAAATAATTAGTAATGTGCAAGCTGAGCACACAGAGTACATACAGTTACAAAAATTGGTCTGCACATGTACAGTGCATGCGTACTATGCTTATGAAGGAATTATGTGACACGCACTGTACGCATATAGCCTTTGCGTAAAAACTGAAGTATACTTAGGGCTTTAATAAACTGCCTGGCCAAAAAAGAGTTTTACTTACCATTTTAGGATTGAATTATTATTTCAGTGATTAAAATGTTTCTGGCATGCTATATGTTTGGCAACAATTGTTCCCCACAGAACTCTGTGATGGCCATCTTTCACAGTTTGGGCCCAATGAATCTTGACATTGTCATCCTGGAATATGGACATGGGTACGTCTTTCAACATAAGAAATAAAAAGCTATGCAGTGCTATCAGTTAGGGTTACAAGAATTGTTGCCAAACATATAACATGCCAGAAACATAATCACAGCAATAATTACCCAATCCTAGACTCTTCAGTATTCAGTAACTTTTTTTTTTTTTTGGCCAGGCAGTGTATATGAACCATTTACTCAATAGTAAAATTTACCCTAAGCTTAAATTCTGTACCATTTGCTCACAGAGCAAATATACAGCACAAATGAGTTTTGGTAAATGAGTTTACAGTCATTATTATTTGACTTAATGAAGAAGGCAATGGAATTTCCAAGGAAAAATATATTCCCTTTCCTAAATATTGTATCTTCATTCTCATCATTGTTGCTTTTTTGGGATGTTCAACATCTTTGATAGTCCCAGATGTGGCAAGAGAACATTGGCCACAATCTGATATCACATAACGCTGTATAAAGTGGTTCCGTTCAATCAGTGTTTGAATCATTTTTTTTGAAAACGTTGTGTCATCCTCGTCAATCTGTGTCCTCTTCATCAAAGAGATTACTGACAGGGAAGCAAACCGTTTTGTGTACCATCTTCAAGTATGTTGTAGTGAAAAGTTGATGTACATTAGAGACCCTCAGCGAAAGTAGTGCGAGAAAATGAGCTTGGCTATAAAGAGGTCTGTAGGGAAATGTAAACCTCAGGTCAGTTTGCTTCAATAGATTAAACCTTCATACTTCGGTTTTCTTCTTTATCCTCGATCGTTCCGAATTTTCTTGAGTTACGCTCTTCTCACCATCCCTTTCTAATTGTATCAAACTTTCTTCCTCTTCTGCTTTTTCTTCTCCATAGGGAGAAATTGGTGAATATGCACAGTTTAAAGAGATGTCAAGTGGTGGAGGACTTCTGGAGGGGCTAAAGGACACCTGAGGGGCTACATCAGGGGGAGAGGGAGCCTGTGGGACAGCCGTAGTGTTTAGGGTTGTGGATTTGGTTTTGGCGGCTCTGATGAAGTTTATAGGGTATGTTGTCATGAGTTCCGGGGGGTATTCTCGGATCTCGCCAGGCTCCAGGGGCTCGGGGCCGCAGGGGTCATGCTCGCTGCATGACAAGCGGCCATCCAGTTTGGATATAAAAAGCATGCCATCTCGATGTTCGACACAATAGGAGCTAGGGCACATCTCACAGAAGGAAGCTGCTTCTTGCCCACACAAGTCACACTGATGCCAAGGACACTCCCAACGGCCTGAAATGCAAAACAAGTTATTCACTGATAATCTTACCCTTCGGTGAGCTGTTTAACAAATGTGTGCAGATCATTGAGTCTGTGAACCTTCAGATTGGGTTTGTGAATCAGATCAGTTGATTCACTGAAAAGATCTGACTCACAAATGAATCGCTATTAGTCTTAATTTACAGTAAATATTAACTCCAATTTCATCTGTTCCACACAGAAAACTGTCATATGATTTCAGAACACAATGCATGATCATGTACAGTATGAACTTCATTAATGGTGATTTAGCATTGTTTTTGAAGACACTGGCATAGAGAACTGTGAAATTTCACTAGTGACTTTATGGTTAGTGAGTGGTCCATGTTTGAGACTATTTCAAGACTGACCTGCAGGTCTCTTGGTGAGACTGAGGCAGTCGGCATGGTAAACCTTAGGACAGCCAGGCCTCTTACAGGATACGACCTGTCCTCCATCTCCACAGCTATAGCACTCATCTTCCCGCTCCTTGATTACTTCCTGCTGGGATTTACGCTTCATCTGAGACTTCTTCTTCAGCTTACGGCCTTTATCATCTGATGGGGGGTTGTTCTGATAGACACAGAGTTGATGTCTATTTACAATCACTTATCAAATCAGAAAATATGCTTTAGATACCAAAAACATTACTGTGAAAAATAACATTACATGTTTACAGGTTAAATGTTACAGGTTAAATGTTTTATTTTATTATTATTATTTATTTTTCTATAATTTTTTGCTATAGACAGATTATTGATTCCCTATCTGTTGGTACCTACGAGTTATGTCATGACGACATTATGGGGGATCCACTTGGGAGCCCCAATCATCTCTGACTTTAAGGAAAAACGCCAATGAATATTGGCTAGTGGATTTTGCATACCTAAACCACTCCCCGTGCATACGGGTATAAATATGCGACAGGTGCATCCACTCTTCAGATTTTTGCTTCGGAGCCAAGTGGATGAACGTGTTGATCTCCACAAAGCCATTAATCGATCTGTCTGGAAGCTGTTCTGGTTGGCGTTACGGTGCAAACAGCAGTGTCCCTGTCTGCAGCGATTCCCCTGGGCACTTCAAATAAAAGAGCAGATTTCCTAAAAGAACAAATCAGGGTCAGTTCGCGTCTTTTTAAAGACGCCATTCCGGCCGTGTCCTCTTGGTTGCGGTTGTTTCCTATCCTCCGTTGACAGCCACGATCGTTGTCTTCAGTGTCTGGGGATCCAGCACGCTGAAGCTGCGTTCGTGGATGGTTCATGCATTCTCTGTGAGTGTGTGACCATGGCAGCGCTGCGATCGCGCCTCTCTCTCCTCACGAGGATGGGAGGGGCAGCATCGGGGGATGGGCAATCGTCCTCTGAGGATGAAGATTCGGCGGGGCGGCCCCCCTCGGGTGTTGCCGCCACCGCCGAACTGAACCCAGAGTTGACGGCCGTGCTTTCCCGGGCTGCCGCGAGCATTGGGCTGGAGGCATGCATACCTCCCAGTCCCGAGCCCTCGCTACGGGATGATTGGTTCCTCGGCACGGGCCATGGCTCACGACCACGCCCTGCTCAGGTTCCTTTCTTCCAGGAGGTGCATGAGGAGCTGATGAAGTCGTGGACGGCCCCTTTTTCGGCCAGAAACCACTCGTCTACCTCCCCCATCCTCACTACCCTCGATCGTGGGGCGGCTAGGGGGTACATTGAGATTCCCCAGGTGGAGAGTGCGTTTGCGGTGCACCTGTGCCTGCAAAATGCTGCCACTTGGAGGAATCGTCCTCGTCTCCCGTCCAAAGCCTGTAAGCTGATGGCCGCTCTCGCGGCCAAAGCTTACAGTGCTGCAGGCCAAGCCGCCTCTGCCCTGCATGCCATGGCTGTTCTGTGAGTACACCAAGCCAAGGCACTAAAATGCACGAGGGTAGTACCAACCCGAGGTTGATGCAGGAGCTGCGCTCGGCGACTAACCTCGCCCTACGGGCGACAAAAGTCACAGCGCGGTCCCTCGGGAAGGCGATGTCCACACTTGTGGCCCAAGAGCGCCATCTATGGCTCAGCCTTGCTGAGATGAGCGATGTCGACAAAGTGCGCTTTCTCGACGCTCCTGTCTCCCAGGCTGGACTGTTCGGCGACACTGTCGAGGAGTGTGCCCATGCAACACATCTTGCCCGGGCGTGATGCACCATCTGCCTCCGCTCCGCCATGGGCCAAGCCCCGGTCTGCTCGTCGCCGTGGGCG
>JAFVLL020002397.1:0-11217 GCA_021397915.2 Tor tambroides | reverse complement strand
GCAAATTTAATTTACGCTTACAGTCTTATGTACACTTTCACAAATCTTACCCTGCGTATGCAAATATTTTAGGCATAATTCTACCTTCATAGTTTATTTTTTTCTAACGATGAGTAAAAAAAAAAAAAAAAGAAATATACATTTTTTCGATGTATACAAATGTGTACAAAATCGTAAACTACAGTGTATAATAATAAATTATTTTTTATGCCCAGAGGCCCAGTTTGTGGGTAAGAAAATACGCAGCGCTTATTCAGAGTTACCTCTGTGATGGCAATTTCAGATCAACTGAAAAATAAGGACGTGATACATGATGAAAAAAATATTAAGAGTTCATAGAAGAGCAAACCAACTAGGGCAAACTGAGAAAGCTCTACATTCTGGAGGGTGAAAAATAAATTTCTTTACGCTTGATCCTATGGGTAGTCTAATGTGACCTGTTCTGTGGTTCCTGGTAACAGGTGATTACAACTGGAAACACAAGCCTCCTTATCCTGATTCCAAAGTAGCAATCAGGCATAAAAGTGAGTTTACACTGTCATTATCAATATAAGTCATATACTGGGGCTTGTAGATCTCTGCAATGATGGGAATGAGGCAGAGTAATGAAAGTGAAAGTGACATGACATGACGTGGCCAAGTATGGTTACCCATACTCAGAATCTGTGCTCTGCATTTAATCCATCCTAAGTGCACACACACAGAGCAGTGGGCAGCCATTTATTCTGCGGCACCCAGGGAGCAGTTAGGGGTTCGGAGCCTTGCTCAAGGGTACCTAAGTCGTGGTATTGAGGGTGGAGAGAGCACTGTACATTCACTCCCCCCACCTACAATTCCTGCCGGACCTGAGACTCAAACTCACAACCTTTGGGTTATGAGTCCGACTCTCTAACCATTAGGCCACGAACCTCAATTCATGAGCAAAGACTTTTATTGTGGATTAACCAAGCAGCCAGTAAAAGAGTAATCTGGTTGAACAGGCAGCAGTGAAGAGCAAAAGTAACAATGGGACCATGTGTCAGTGGACCAATCAGGTAGGAGGGAGGGGGTAATAATCTAGCAGGGGGTTGGCATTGGCCACAACACCAGGAAGCCAAATAATAAGTAACAACACTCAAAACTGTTCTCCAAAAATGACAGGACTTCAGAAAGGGCTCTGAGTCTTCAGGGTCTAAATGTAAATATACATCCTAATACACAACCAGTGTTCTCTTTTCTCCAAAGGAGGAAAAAAATATATATAGAGAAAGAGAGTAATTACAGCAGTCAGAAAAGTGAAGGATGTCACTCCCTAAGCTGTTGTATTGGAAACATCCTGTTACTAGATTTTTCACAAAGTATAGTGATATAAATGTACATTCAATTTTTAAAAAATTAAAATAAAAGAATGCTGTGGAAACTCATCATCACACTCTGTGAAAAGGGTCCATATCTTTACCTACCTCATTAACCTTGTTTAAAGTCTGATTAAATGAGAAATGCTGAAATAGGCTGCATGGTATAATTATTATTTTAGCAAAAGTCAAGAATAAATAGCCAGGTTAAACTACTATTTTGGGACCACACCTTTATACTGACTGTTAGCAATTTAACTGTTTGTTGTGTCTTTTTGTAGATTGGAGTGACATGATTCTTCAGCATAAAGCATCAGTCACTGATAAATGTAAGGTTGCGACAGAGCATAATCTTCCATGTGTGGATCTGGCTGCCCGTTATACTGAACCAGTGATCATTCAGAGGAGCAAAGAGCAAACTGAGAAATACTATCATGAACATGTGAGGTCTATGGATGCTTCATCTCATCTGTTATCAAATGACAAGAATCACAGCATCAGAATAGACCAGCTGTTTAATCCCGACTGTGATGAAAACACACCGAAATCTGTGATTCTCAGTGGGGATTCTGGAAGAGGTAAATCCTTGATGTTACAGAAGATAATGTTGGACTGGGCATCTGGAGAACTTTACTCTGAAAAATTTGATGTAGTTTTTCTATTGAAGTGTGATGAGGTGAAGTGTCTTTTTGAGGAGATGAACTTGTTTGAGCTCTTGAGATGGAGTTGCAGTTTAAGATCAGATCAGATCTCACAGATACTGGAGTTAACACCAGAGAAAGTCCTCGTCCTCATTGATGGAATTGATGAGAATGTATTTCATCCCCCCAGACATTCGATGTTAGTACTCACTAATCCATCTGATAGAGCCCGACCTATGGACATTCTTAGGAGCATGTTGAGGAAATTATTGCTGCCTGAGTCATTCATGCTTGTCACCACAAGATCTGTAGCTGCTGATGCAGTAATGAATCTCCTCAAGGGTCCTCAGCGTTTCACTGAGATTATGGGCTTCTCTGAGAGAGGGGTGCAGGAGTACTTCCAGAAGTTCTTTCAGGATGAGCAGCTCTTCAGGAAAACATATGAGAGTCTGAAAGCAAATGAAAGCCTCCTGACTGCCTGCTCTGTGCCTTTGCTGTGTTGGATGGTCTGTTTTTGTCTGAAGAAACACTTTACAGATGATGATCATGTGATGAGAGAACTAAAGACAACCACCTCCATATATGTGCACTTTGTGTCCACTCTACTGGAGCATCATGACCAGAGTCAGTCTGTCCTCACCATGCTGAGGAGTCTGGGTCAGCGGGCAGAGGAAGGGATGAAGAAGCGAGAAGGTCTTTTTGTAGAGAAGAGTGTGACTGCGACTGGCTTAGATCCTGCTACTAATGTGTTCTTGTATAAAGATAGTTTGAAAAGAAAAAACAGACAGGTGCCAGTGTTCAAGTTTATGCATCTCAGCTTTCAGGAGTTCTTCACAGTTCTTTTTTATGTTTTACTGGATAAAGAACAGTCCTGGGGGAAAGTCACAGATCTGCTGAACTCCCTGAAATTGAAGGGTATAATCAATAGGCCTTCTCCAGAAAGAAGATCAAATCCCATCCCTTCAGTCATGATGTTTCTCTGTGGTATCTTAAATGAGAAGTCGAGCTGCTCACTCTTTGAAATGATCAAGTGGACTGTTCCTCAAATCATAAAACTGAAGATAAACCTGCAGGAATGTGTTCTTACAGTGAGAAGACAGCATGGATGTGAACTGTTTGCTCTCCGTTGTCTGTATGAGCTCCAGGATGAGGAGTTTGTGAGGAGAGCTTTAGGAGATTGGGTATCCATGGATCTGTCTAACGTTTCTCTGAGGAGCACAGACTGTTGGGTGCTGCTGTACTGTCTTCAGTGCTGTCCACACATCAGAGACCTGAACCTCATGTACTGTGATTTAACAGCTGAGAAACTCAAGATTCTTCAGCCAGTGCTCTGTATGTGTGAGACTCTGAGGTCAGTGCGTTTGCATGAAGAAACACTTTTAGATTGAAACTTAATTCTTAACACTTTTGAAAATACAATTACTAATTATTAGTTTATTATATATTATTTATTCCATTTATTTTTGCTTAAATTACTTGTACTTGCAAGTGTTTCTGTGGGATATGGGTCAGCGACATGACACATATACACAATAATAATAAAATTTGAAAAACGATATCTCACATAGAGAGACGACTACACACCCTCACATCTATGTGTCATTGTCAGTACATCTCCTACTGTAACATTTTGTCCAAATGGTGATAAAAAGAGTCCCCAAAATTGTTCAAATTACAAAAGGTTTATTAAACAAAACAAACTCGCAATCCACAGACAAGAAGGCATCAAAACACGACAGTTACAGAACACACACAGAACGTGACATCTTCAATATTAGTGTTACGGGGCTGACGAGACGTGCGGATCCATATGCAAAGCTTTATTCAGAAACATGGTCAGAAAACAGGCAGGGTCAGACAGTGGCAAACAGGTATGGTAAGGGCAAGACACAGAGCAATCCGTGGAGCAAGCGAGGGTCGACGATCTGCGAACAGTATCCAAAGGGGCAAGGCAGAGAGATAATCCAGAGACGAGAGCAATAATCCAATCGGGGTGCGAACAGAGTCCAAACGGCAAGGCGAAGGGTAAATCCAGGAAACACAGGCAAAGATCAAAACACAAGGCAAGGCGAGACTATGACTAGAACTATGACAAAGGCTCCGTAAAGCAGCTATCGCTAGGAGAGAGATAAACGCATACAATACTCGGCCCCGAGACTGAGAATGTCCATGGCTTAAATAGCGTGTGATTGGGTGATCAGTGGAATCAGGTGTGTGTCGTCAGTGCAATGGATTATGGGAACTGTTGTCCTTGGGTGACAAGCAACAGTTAGTGTGGTGCAAGAGTCCATGTGGTGAATGGGTGACCTCTGGTGGTGATTGTCCGGAATAGCATGGACCAGGTTCGTGACAATTAGACAGATATTTTACCCCTGATAAAATGGCAAGGATTGTTTGCATTGTAATTGTTTAAAAACTTTCTATTTATGAATTATACATTTGTGATATTTACAATTACAGTAACATTATGTTAATGATTAAAAAACTTTTCAGTTTTCAAAACAATATGAAGTAAACTTGAATGTAATATAGAAAGGTGACATTTTGTGCAAATGCATTTTAAACTAGATTTTTAAAAATATCTGTCACTTTTTTTCCTTGGACACTCATATTTGTCATTGATTCATATATCATTCCTATATCATGTTTTAGGTTTTCAGTGGAGCACCTGTCAGAAGTTGGAGATTTGACCCAGATTCTTGGTGAATCAAAAATCTTGAGAGAACTGAAGTAATTTTAAAGGACAACATCATACTTCCAATATAATAATATGTAATATTTGATCATATTTGAACATAATAAGTTATCTATTCTTTTGACTTGGTAGAGTTCATGAGGATGAGAACAGTGCTGAGTGTCCCAGATGGTCACTTAACCTGTCAGTCATTCATGGAGATGTTTTGTAAGAAACTTTTGGACATATATTGTAATCTTTCTTATCAAGAATAAGTTATAATTTAGTCTTGTAAAGAATAATTAAGTTTCAGTACATAACATTTATAATGAGTGTGTGTTGTGGTTATCAAATGTTTCTCTGTGTGTTTCAGGTTGTCTTTCAGCTCCTCAGAGACGAATGAGTCATTTCCAGCAGTCCAGAACATCAGTCTTACATGTCCACAATCAGAGATATCCAGCACTGGCTGGACACTCTTCTTACAGAGACTCAGCAAGGCAGGAAAAGTAGCAGAAGAGTAAGAAAAATATCAATTTTGCCATTACTCCATTTATCTCATCATTAGCTTTACTGTTATTCAAACACATTGTGGTTAAATGCATTTCTGCAGCTCTTCAGCTATGGATGAGTTCGTCAGTTTGCTGCTGTCTTCATTTCAGTCTGTGGGTTTGAAGACACTGGATTTGAAGCTGGTCAGTCTGAATAAGAGCTGGGCTTCTGGGATTATTTCACTTGTCCAGACCTGCACCAGTTTACAGGAGCTTAAGTAAGATGATTTGCAATGATGACTGACAGAACAGGATATTAATTATTCCACATTATAGATTTGTTCATCATATAATACTTTGAACTCACACTCTCTATGCTGAAAGCTAATTGAAATGTCACTAAATGATTGCAAGTACTGCATGTGTTTAGAAAACTTTATTACAATTTGTGTAACTTCAATATTGTAGTGTCATTGTCACTGGATTGCTTTTGGAGGAGGGACTCGTGTTACTGAAGAAATCATTGACAGATCCACACTGCACTGTGATACTTAAAGGGTTTGTATGCACTTAATAAATGTCCATTTGATATGGGCTTACTTATCTAAAGATAAATGGTTTAAGGATGGCTTTTTTATTTTAACTAAAGTAAAAACCATAAAACAAATGAGTTACTTCTGCAATATGCTTATAAATAATGGAGCATACTGTAATAGGGATGTGCCCAAAGCCTTTTTCTCAATTTGGAAAGGTATGAATAGTTAAGCTAATAAGTGAGTCTTTATTTATTTATTTATAAGAAATCTGAATTACCATCATGTTTTTACAGGTAGGTTAAACTTTAGGTTCCACCACATATTTGTTAGTATGAACGTAGAGCTGTTAGAGTCACACTTTAGAGTGATTTAGAGAGGTAGGTTTGAAATTCTGTTACCAATATGGACATTAAAACAAACCAATGTTTCTGGGTTTTTTTTTGTTGTTGTTGTTTGTTTTTTAACATTTGACTATATGCACAAAACCTATAAAAGCTTCAAGTGGAGTGGTGGTATATTTAGCATTTTTTGGTGTATGTTAATTATTTTGGTTTCTTACATGTTTATGAAGGAGGAAGTGCAGTAAACCCACTGACCAGTGCAAAGAACAGGACTGGAGTCACAGCTGTAATGAGAAAGTGGAGAAACACTTCAAACCAAAAGTTTTGAAAAAGCTGGAAGAGTGAGATCATCTTATCATTTTGTATGCTTTCCTTTTATATGTTGATCATCTCATTTATCATGTCATCTCTGTTCTCTAGGCCAACCATATCTGAGCCTGAACCATCCAGACTGAATCTTCACCTGTTCCCAGTGTGTCAGTCTTGTGTTCACATTGCTGATTCTGATCAGTGGGTTCCGGTGGAGCCGTCAGTCTGTACAGATGAAGGAGGGTCAGAGTTCAGGATCAGCACTCCGGCGGGTCGATTCGAGTGCAGCAGGACCAGAATGCGATGGGTCTGTTCTGGTGATGTCACTCTCCAGTACCATGCTGTGGATGGACGTTTCCTCAGAGCAGAGCTGGAGAGGCTTCAGTGTGAGCGAATTGGTCCTGTGATTGATGTGACAGTGATCTCGGGAAAACTGGAGGAGGCTCATCTGCCTCATTACGCCTGTTTGGCAGACTCATATTCCTCTGTAAATGATGCTGTAAAAGTCCTTAGCATCAAAGATGAGGTAGCAATCTTGGAATCAGTGGAGCTGACTCGTTTTCATGCCAAAATACTCCAACCATCCTTTTGGCCTACCACAGTGATTAAAGAAAAAGACATCTCTGTTGAACAACATTTAGATCTTCTAATCTTCATGACAAAGGAAGATCCTCTTATTCTCCATGTCTACTTTCTTCCACTGTTTGATACTTTTTCAAAGGAAAAAATTAAGCAGGAAGAAACAGCAAATAATCTTCATGTCCTTGAAATTGAGCACCCCAGCCCTAGCATGAAAATTCAAATGGACAAACCACATGTTCTTAAAGTATCCGGTGCCAGTGTACTTCCCGAAGAGGGAATTATATTTTTAAGTAATATAAACCCAAACTTCTTCAAGATCAAGCAAAACGTAGATGGGGATGTACAGATGACTGTCATCAGACAGCAGGATGCAATGTTTGTGTGGAAAACAATAATTTGGAAAGGCAAACTTGGTCAGAAAAAAAAAGAAATGAGAGATTTAAGGCTCAGGTAGGTTAATGCTGATATTTTTGATAAACACTGGCTAGCTTTTATACAAAGGGTTAAAAATAGGAAGCACATTGCAGAGACTGCATGGCACATACTAATTTAGCCAGTCAGGATTGTATGAGAAAGATCTGTGGCACTGTGTGTTCAAGTCATATGACTTCATCTTTGAAGAACTGGTTTGTTCTGATTATTCACCTTTTTCTCTGTTGAAGAAGATATTGCTTTAGAATAGCAAGTGCATGTATGGACAGCTAGCATACACCGTTTTATCATGTACTTCATAAAAAGATGTCAACAGCTACTGTTCAATGCTAGAATGTAAGATAAGATCAATGTGTAAACTGAACTGAACTGATATTAGTTGAAAAATATATTATTTTTGCAAACTATGTTCATTAAGTTAAACAAAACTCAAATGGTAACCTTGAAACCCTCTTATCTCATAAAACAGACTGCTGTAATATATATTGTCTGTTAAGATATATTCTGTATTCTATATTCTATTCTATATTATTACATCAGATAGCCATTTTACTGTATTGTCCAGTTTGACATGGCCTAGGTACATGTATGGTTCAGGCACTTTGTTAACTGAATTTTGGCATATGAATAAGCAAGTCCAAAAATAATACAGTGCAATTTCTGTTGTTGTTTTACACATGCTCCAAATTGTGATAACAAGGTTTCACTGTATATATTAATCTTTATTAACTGAATTTCTGTGTTTTTGTAGGTTGTCCACAAAAATGAGCAAGCAGAAGTGGCTACACAAAGGTATATATTTTTCATGTGTATATATAATCTATGCTATCAAAAATATTTTTTTGCTTTGTTGAATTTAGTATGTTAGAATTAGTTACCATTAACTAAATTTCATTGAGTACAGTCATCTTAATTTTAAGTTTACATGCATTGGGACTACATGAATCATTTTCACTTGCCATCAATACATTTAGGCTATGAGGCTGGATGCCTCACAGTATGTTTTTTCTATTAGGATAAACTAAAATTGTACCTACAGTAAATGAACATGTTTTTTTTGTTTTTAAGCAATGTGGCTTAACCTGAACTGTAAAAGCAAAGCAGTGGTTATCCATGTGTGTGTGTGTGCCTGTGTGTGTGTGTGTGTGTGTGTGTGTGTATATATATATATATATATATATATATATATATATATATATATAAAATGAGCATTTTTCTCAGGCTCCTATGTTTATGTTCAGTTATTTCACTTTAATTGCAATGAAAAGAAGGTGTTCATTGCCATTAAAGTGAAATTACTGAACCTACACATAGGAGCCTGATAAAAACGCTCATTTTAAAAGAAAATTTCAGATGGCACTTAGAGGCTTTTGCATCTGAACTCTTCATATATGTGTATATATATATATATATATTGTCTTTAATGTTTGAAGACAAAAATTCCTCAAATTTGCTACAATGATCATGTGTTACTAAAGGCTATTGTTGCTGCAAGTGCGGGTGTAATCTACGACCTGTCCTGTGGTTGATTTTAACAGGTGGTGACAGCAGGAAAAAAAGGCCTCTTCATCTTCTTCCTTCAGTACTAGTCGGCAGGACTCTACAAATGCCCTTGCCAGCCAGACATAGCAGTGAGTTTACTTAGTTGTCATTAGTATTGATATAATCAATACCAGTCCCTTTATAGGCTTGTGCAAGCCTATAGTACAATATTTCCTATGTGTGTCTTGATAATAGAATTAAAGGTGAGCAGGAAGTAAGAGTCCATTCAAAGTAAATTGGCCCTAGTGTGTGAGTGTGTGTGTGAATGAGTGAGTGAGTGTGTCCCAGCACTGGGGTTGCACTAGTTAGAGCACTCTCAGGGCTGGGTTGTGGCAGGAAGGGCATCCGGCGTAAAACATGTGCCAAATCGGTTGTGTGGATCACTCCGCTGTGGTGACCCCTGATAAAAAAGGGAACAAGCCGAAGGAGAGAGAGAGAGAGAGAGAGAGAGAGAGAGTGAGAGAGAGAGGAAGTAAGAGTCCATTATTAGTGGCCATTACTCCAGTCTAGTGTTACATAATCCTTTAGAAATCAAAATTTGGTACTCAGGAAACTTTATTGTTTTTAGCTGAAAATGGTTGTACTGTTAATGAAGTGTGGAAAATGCGGAAGAGCTTTTTAAAAGGATTATTTGTTGAATACAAAGAACTGCATTTGTTTAAAACAAATCTTTTGTAACACTGATTTTTAGCCATTTAACTGTTGCTGTTTTGTGGGTGTGTTTTTAAACCATTAAAGTCTATACCTTGTGTTTTCTTTAGAGTGGAGTCAAAAGATTCATCAGTATAAAGCATCAGTTATTGACAAGTTTAAGTTTGTAAGATATTATAATCTTCCATCTGATGAGCTTGTTGACTTGGCTGTCCGTTATACTGAACCAGTGATCATTCAGAGGAGCAAACAGCAAACTAACAAATACTATTGTAAACATGTGAGATCTGTGGATGGTTCTGGATCAAAACAATCATCTCAACTGTTATCAAATGACAAGAATCACATCATCAGAATAGACCAGCTGTTCAGTCCTGACTGTGATGGAAACAGACCAAAATCTGTGATTCTCAGTGGGGATTCTGGAAGAGGGAAATCCTTCATGCTACAGAAGATCATGTTGGACTGGGCGTCTGGAGAACTTTACTCTGAAAACTTTGATGTAGTTTTTCTGTTGAACTGTGAAGAGCTAAAGTGTGTTTTTCAGATGATGAACTTGTTTGGGCTCTTGAGTTTGAGTTGCAGTTTACCATCAGATCAGATCTCCGAGATACTACATTTAACACCAGAGAAAGTCCTCATCCTCATTGATGGAACTGATGAGTTTTCATTTGATACACACATTCAAATAACATTACCCACTAATCCATCACAGAAAGCCCAACCAAAAGACACTCTTAGGAGTTTGCTGAATGGACAGATCCTGCCTGAGTCTTTCCTGCTGGTTACCACCACATCAGATGCTGGTACAGTGATGAATCTCTTCAAGGGTCCTCAGCGTTTTACAGAGATTATGGGCTTCTCTGAGAGAGGGGTGCAAGAGTACTTCCAGAAGTTCTTCCAGGATGAGCTGCTCTTCAGGAAAACATATGAGAGTGTGAAGACAAATGAAAGCCTCCTGACTGGCTGCTCTGTGCCTTTGCTGTGTTGGATGGTCTGTTTTTGTCTGAAGAAACACTTTACAGATGATGATCATGTGATGAGAGAACTAAAGACAACCACCTCTATATATGTGCACTTTGTGTCCACTCTGCTGGAGCATCATGGACACAGTCAGTCTGTCCTCACCATGCTGAGGAGTCTGAGTCAGCTGGCAGAGGAAGGGATGAAGAAGCGAGAAGGTCTTTTTGTAGAGAAGAGTGTGACTGCGACTGGCTTAGATCCTGCTACTAATGTGTTCTTATATAAAGATAGTTTGAAAAGAAAAAACAGACAGGTGCCAGTGTTCAAGTTTATGCATCTCAGCTTTCAGGAGTTCTTCACATGTCTTTTTTATGTTTTACTGGATAAAAAACAGTCCCGGCGGAAAGTCAAAGAGCTGTTGAACTCCCTGAATTTGAAGGGTATAATCAACAGGCCTTCTCCAGAAAGAAGTTCAGATCTCATGCCTTCAGTCATGATGTTTCTCTGTGGTCTCTTAAATGAGAAGACGAGCAGCTCACTCTTTGAAATGATCAAGTGGACTGTTCCTCAAATCATACAACTGAAGACAGATGTGCTGGAAAGTGTTCTTACAGTGAGAAGACAGCATGGTTGTGAACTGTTTGCTCTCCGTTGTCTGTATGAGCTCCAGGATGAGGAGTTTGTGAGGAGAGCTTTAGGAGATTGGGTATCCATGGATCTGTCT
>JAFVLL020002396.1:0-59049 GCA_021397915.2 Tor tambroides | reverse complement strand
GGTCAAATGGGATGGTATTTGGGGTTGCCAAGACTTGACCAAATCCCTCCTAACAGGATTGGAGGGAGGGTTAACAAGATTAGAAAGGACTGAGCTGCCACTATGCCTCCAATGCACACGCATTTGTCTTCATATTTGAATCATATATTAGACCCATAAATACATAAAGCATGTCGTGGTTTACGTGCCGATCATTCTGCGGTGCTTAACGCAGTTGTGTAGATCCGTGTTATATCCCTGTGTAGTCTGTTGAGGAAACTTGTGAGCCTTTGATTGCATTGAGCAAAAGAAGAAAAGAAAAAGACGCAGACTAAACAAAAACACAAATGTTTACAAGACCTCATTTGAGACTGTTATTGTGCAACGCTTAAAGCAAACAGGAGAGGCGTTTAATACAGACAGAATCTCCGGAGGGAAATACAACACCACGCGCCGTGAGAACGAAGGGACGGGGGAGGATTTATCTCTTGTTTGCTTCGACAGTATTTCTGAAGTGTGGAGTGTGTTGTCAATTTCTGGCCACCACTGACCCCGGCGCAGAAAATAGCTCTCCAGCAAAGAAAAAGAGAGGAGAGGGGAGGATGAATGGGGGTCTGCCAAAAGCTAAAAATACCTCAGGCGGCTGCAGCCATCTTTACGGTGGAGAGAATTTCACGCACGAGGGGGAATGAGGAGAGAAGTTGTGAAAACTTTCGGAAAAACCAAATGAAAGTCAGGACAGGAAAACAGCGAGGGAGTAGGTGTTGAGGGGACGTCTCCTCCTGCCTACTTTACAGCCCATTGAAGGCTCGAAGGCTGAGAGAAAAGAAAACAAGAGTTCATTGTAGCTGCCTGGTAACTTGGTTTGTTTGGTGGACTGATAGAAACAACGCAGACACCTTTGACTAATACATTACAGGTGCATTACATAATTGTTTTGTTTGTTTCTCTTAGTGATACATGGTATATTGGTAACATATTGGTCGATATTAGAATTTGGTCTTAGATTTATTTAATCTGTTTTTAAGATTAGATGACCTTAGCCGTCTTGTAATGCACACTTAAAGTTAATCTTTAAAAACAATACATTTAACAGTGTTATTACATTATTAATCTTTAGCAGATGTTTTCATATGTACACTACACTGATATGCCTAAATTAACTTCAATTCAAACAATTGCTTCTAGTTTGATGTTTTACTTAGACGAAATAATGTAGAATTTTCGACAGGACGTGGAAATTCATCTATTTTATAAATGCGTGTTATTGATCTTGTTAAAGATTTCAGTGTTTCATTATAAAAATTAAAATTGTCGTAATTTCTTCCAATAATTTTTCTCCTGACGTATGTCCAATTGTTTAGTCTGCTTAAACCCCGCCCCTTTCTTACAATCAACTGCAAGCTCACATTCACATCTGCCTCCATTCAATCAACAACCGTTGGATTAAACCAAGTCCCCTACATTTTTTTTTTTTTTTTCTTAATTTTGATAATCCATTACACTTTGACGTACATTACAATATGTCGCGACTTCCTTTTCATTATAACTTTATCAGTTGTCTCCCAGAACTAAATTATTCAGAATAAGTTCCTCATAATATTCAATTTTTTGTAAGTTCTTTTTGACTCCTTTATACTGACACCTACTGGTGTGGATGAAGCATTACACATTTTTAAAAATAAAGGTTCATTATTTGCATTGAAGAATCTTGAACATTCATGGAACCTTTCCAGTATCCACCTTTTTCTTCAACACGGGAGTAAGCCTATGGCCAAGACTTCCAGTTCGTTAGCCTCTATAGGGAAATAACGAGAAGAATAACAACGTGCAGTAAATGGTAAAACTGTTTGTAGTACAAAACCAGTGTGTTAATTAAGATAATACATTAAAATAATAAAATATGGCAAGACACCGATTTTCAATATCAAGCTTCAAAACGAGCTGTATTGTACAGCTAAAAATAACTGGACACGGATGAGACCAGAAGATAGACGCATTGAATTTACAAATGGCCGCACCCACTCTTACTGGAAGAAAAAAAGTGGGTATTAAAAGTTCTGTATAGTGGGAAAAGGTTCTTCATATTATTAAAACATTCTTAACACTAAGAATAAATTATTCTTTTCAGAAATGTTGGCGCCGATAGCCTTGTGGTTATTGCACCGACATATAGTGCAACTGTGATCGCGGTGACCCGAGTTATGTTCCCGTCTCAAGGTCCTTTGCCAATCCCGCTCCCCTATAGCCACCCAATGCTTTTCTGTCAGCACCCTGCTGTCCTATCCAATAAAAGCAAAAAAAAGCCCATAAATATAACTTAAAGAAATAAAAAGAAATGCTTTGTGAAGAGTTCTTGGGGAACCTGAAATTATTGTTCTATGGCATCATTGCAAAAAAACCATTTTGTAACCTTTGAGTGCATCAAATTAAATGGTTTCATTTAGTAGATGCCATTTTGGAAAGACCTTATTTGCAGATGTATCTGTGATTTTTACATAATGTCTCACATAATGGGACAGTTGCATCCTGTCATGGTGAGCATCCTGATGGGACGACCAGACTTAAAACTCCATAAAAGGCTTTGTCGTCCAGTTACTTCCATAAAGGCAGACGCACAAGGACAGGGACACAGTCCGCCACATTGTACTGCCGTTTTGGGTGTAAAGCACTACTTCCCTGTCAGCCTCACGCATGCTTCCTCCCGCTGTTTTAACTTGCGTTTCCTCATTACAGTGAGCAACTTTTCCTCACTCGCAAACAGGCACTCATTCCCATCTTGAGACACTCAGGGGTTTGTTGTTGGATTTGCCAGAGGCTGAGGAAGTTTCTGAGACTGTAGAGCGGTTGTCTGTCTGTGTGTATGGAAGTTTAGATTTAAAATGCATCTGAATATGACCGTGTACTCTGAAGTTGTCATTAAACAACACAAAAGCCTTTTGTTTCAGTGCTGTGCTTTTTTTTTTTTTTTTTTTTTTTTTTTTTTTTTTTTTTTTTTTTTTTCCCTTTCTCAACACACACACACACACACACACACACGTATGTTTGTGTGTCTATTGTGATGGCATTAGAGATGTTCGGTATGCAGTGGGACAGGGCCTCTCTATTTAGGACAGCTGGCCCAAATGTAATTGGAAAAGAATTATGGCTTAGGCCTTTTAGCGAATTAAAAATAACCTCTGAATTGAGAAGGTCATATGGGGGAGGAGAGGAGCGTTTAAGCACAACATCCCACTCTCTGTTCCACTTTAAAGGAATGTTCCAGGTTCAATACTAGTTCATGCTGTCGATTACCCCAGTAAATCATTGACTCGTCACTCAGTTTGTGAAAACACAGAGAAATTACATTTATCAGTACTGTCACATTTTGTCAAGTAGTGATGAAGTGTGTGTGAGAGATATAGAGAGAGAGAGAGAGAGAGAGAGAGAGAGAGATATATATATATATATATATATATATATATATATATATATATATATATATATATATATATATCAAAGAAAGAGAAGTAATGGGAATTGGGAACCTGGTATTTCTATTCTTTTTTTCGTGTCCAATAGACATGGAAAAATTTCTTTGAAAAACATGTCTAGTCTTTATGCTCTGTTGACTGTCATTTCACTAATAATAAACATTTGCATAAAGCATTCATATTTATCCATACCCATGTTGAGTAGAGTATTAAAAACTTAAAGTATTAAAGGTACTTTTAGAACAGATAAAAATGGGCAATTCAATTGTGATTAATCATGAGTTAACTCGTGACAATCGTGATTTATAGCTTTGTGTCAGTTCCAAATGTTTAAATTTGTTCAAACGTAAGGTTTTTTTTTTTTTTTTTTTCCATTGTTTCACTTTATGAATATAATGTGCAATTAAATAAATCCAATAATTAACTCCAATAAAAATTTTACCTTTTTTCACCATCCAATGAGTAACACCTAAATATCACATTAGTTTCTACAAAATTTAGAACAATACTAGCCTCTTGTAGTAAATAAATTTAAATTCTTTCAAATAGTTACCATGGGAAATAAATGACTAATGGTCTAAAGGACATTACAAAAACACAGACGTTCCACTTTTTAAAGCACTGAACCACGTGTGATTTGACTGGGTAAACTCGATAGAAATTCTTGCATGAAACCTCTAACTTAATTTGTAATGCAATACTTGTAAGGCATCATCCAAATTTTACTCCAATCAAACCGTAAAATGTCATTTATGCCACTGAGTGCTGTTAAACTCAGTACATCTGTTGAGATATGGTGGGAATTTTCATGACTTTCAAAAAAAGAGAATTCTTCTCTGATGCGCAGTATGTATAACCACCGTGTTAGTAGACCGATTTATCTAGTGCGAGTGAAAAGTGTTTTATGAGCTCTTTTTCTAAAGTGCCCATACAGTAACTGAAGAAGCATTTTTATAGTGGTTGGTTTATACATTTTTGAGTTACACTCAGGTTATTCTGGTTCGTTTCTGTTTGCATTTGTGGTGACAGAAATTGAGCTACTCCCATATCATTTGATCACAATGGTCTAACACTCTGTTCCTTGCATCTCTTTTACCTGCTCCAGTTCATTTTTGCCACTCACCAGCCCTGTGCCCAGACATCTGAAATGTGATTGGTTGGATGAGGTCACATGCTCAATGATATCCTCTATTCTTCATTCTGATTGGCTGCTTTAGGTGACAGGTTGAGTCTTGGCCGTTTTAAGCATGGATTGATAGTGGAAAGGCTAATATTTGTCTGTTTGTCAGAGGATTATGACTTTGTGGGGTTGTTTAGATTATGACTTCATGACCATGTGCATGTTAATTACCAGATGTAGAGGATTTCCTGTGTGTGTGTTCGTGAGGGGTTGGGTATTTACTCTAATGTGTATCAGTACACAGGCCCTGTCCCGGCAGACCGCGAGTCTCCGATGACGCGGAGCGAGACGTCCCCCAGCCGTGCCCAGCATCCCTCCCCTACACAGAAACCCAACACCTGCTGCTTCTGCTGGTGCTGCTGCTGTAGCTGCTCATGGTACGACCCACTCACCTGTCTCTGTCTCCACATGGTACATTCCACTCATCACCACTTCCAGTGTTACATTCCACATCCATTCCTTCCATACCGAGATTGTATTCACCTCCATAGAGTGCTGCAGCAATTTTATGTATTTTGCCAGAGTTAGCATCACTTCAGTTCTCTCTACAAAAACTTTTGGTTGGCTTCTGGATTATTGGCTTTTGGATTAATGATAAAACGTTTGATTCTACAGGTTTTGTTCATCATGATAATCTTCCCAAATGAACACAACGTTTGTGAATTTTGAAGCCTAAATACAATCATTAGAAGTAAAAGGCCGAATGTAGGCTAAAAACAAACTACACCACGGTCGTGTGACTTCAGCATCACCATTACTATGCTTACGCCAACTCTTCTGTTTTTATTTAAAAAGCATTTTCCCTGAAATTTAGAGTTAGAATAGTTTGAAAGAGTGTAACTGTTAATGAAATTAGGCTGTAAAAGTGTAAAAAGTGAGCAGTGTAAAAGTGATTGAGTAGATCTCTTCTTTATCTCTTCTCCTGGTGACATTTAAATTACTTCACTTCCAGAATAAAAATTATCTGATAATTTGCCCACCCGCTTGTCATCCAAGATGTTCATATCTTTCTCTTTTATCTAGTGAAACAAAAATAAAAATTTAAATACTTTAACCACAAATGCTTGTCTTGCACTAGCTTGACCTCACACGTTACTTAGTCACATTGGAAAGGTCACATGCTCACAAGGTCATTTGTGGTTAAAAAGTATATATTAGTGCTGTCAAACGATTATTCACGATTAATTGCATCCAAAATAAAAGATTTGCTTACATAATATACGTGTGTACTGTATATATTAATTATGTATATAAATACACACACATGCATGTGTATATTTAAGAAAAATGTTATGTTTATATTAAATATTTATATATTATATAAATATGAATATAAAAAAATATACATGTAAATATTTTCAAAATATACTCCTATATGTGATATATAAATATACACAGTACACACACATTATGTAAAACTTTTTTTGTATGCGATTTTAATCGCGAAGACAGCACTTTTTATATATGTGTGTGTGTGTGTGTGTATATATATATATATATATATATATATATATATTTATTTATTTTTTGAAAATATCCAATCGTTGTTCTTTGGCTGGGATCGTGTCGAGCCCTTTGAAACTGCAATTTGGATCTTCAGTCCGTTGGCTCCCATTAAAGTCCACTATATGGAGGAAAAAATCCTAGAATGTTTTCCTCAAAAACCTTAATTTCTTTTCGACTGAAGAAAGACATGAACATCTTGGATGAAATGGGGTGAGTAAATTATCAGAGAATTTTTATTCTGGAAATGAAATAATCCTTTAATGTCCCTGACAATCTCTGTTGTCCCATTTAGCCACTTGTTAGCGATCACCTTTAAGACCCAAAACAACATGAAAATCACCACAGCACAGACCTTATATCTGGCATTTAACCAAAAACCCATTTAAAAACCACACTGACTTCAGGATGATGCAACCAGAAGTGCTAAAACTCATTTCTGGGTTTTGGCCTACAAAAAAATGTCATCCTTGCAGCCTTTTAAGTTATATAGATGGTCTCAGTCCTGCCACTCAGCACTGGTGCATTCCAGCTTCATCCCAGTTTTGATTCATAAATGATTGTATTTATTGAAGGGTAATGTAATGATGAATTAAATGTACAATTCACATGCAAAGCAATATAAATAGAAGTCTTAAAGGCACAAAAACCAATTAAAAAAAAAAAAACTGTTCATTTTTAAAGAAAATGGTAAAGAAACATTAACATTTTACCAATGAAACAGCATTAACTAAAAAAAACACCCCGTTTACTTTCTTAATGTTCCTGGTTTTATTGCACACAATTCATTATTCCATGTTATCCTAAAGAATTAAAACGTTTGTTTTCATAATTTTTCATCAAACTGTAATATTTTACTGCTGGTTGGGGGAAAATAACATTAACCTATAATATCATAGCCTACTTTTTACGATACAATCAAGTCCCTGTGGATAAAATCAATCCTGTGTTATTTCCGGCTGAATATTTGGTTTCACTCGGAAATATGCCACATTAAGTTGAATGTGTTATGCAGCTCTCCCTCCTACTGTCATATCAAGATCCCTCAACACAACACTGTTATTTTTATGTGTGTGAATGAGATGTGATATGTTTTTCAGTGTGATATATGATGTGTTTGTGAGTACAAGTGAATACACGCTTCTGTGAATGTACACACACATTAATTGCTGTGTGTGTGCTTCTCTGGGTGAAATTCAAGTGTACTATGAGTCAGGAGAGTAAATGTGGTTAAGATTGCTCACGTTTTACCAGAAGCCCCGGAGGAAATGGGAGCCATATTCACACCCACACATCTTTCTCACACTTATCCACTCACACTCATTCTTTAAGCACACCTGCTCCACATAGCTATTTAAAGTGACCATTGAGATCCAAACTCTGATGACCTCTTAATGACAGAGTTTCATTAATTTAGCTAATTCTGTAGATCTTTCAGAAATCAATTTTTTTGTGATTCAAAGCCTTTCAATCAGTGTGATCCAACCGATTCCCCAATTAATGACTTAAATGATCCAGTTCTTTTTTTAGTGATTCAAAAGAATACAGTGTGTATAGTGTACTCCAACAGATTTCTGAATGAATGACTCATATGAACCGCTTCTTTTTAGTGATGCAACCAATACCAGTGTAGTCCAACTGATTACCATATGAATGACTCATATGAACCGGATCTTCTTGGTGATTCAAAGCCATACATCTTGACCAGTGTATTCCAGCTGAATGACTCTTATGATGCAGTTGTTTTTAGTGATTCAAAACCATGTGTGGTCCAACAGATTCATGAACAAATGACTTTTATGAACAGGTACTTTAGCGATTTAAAGCCATGCAGTGCAACTTGTGCACTATCCTAGTCCACTTGGACACTAGTCCAAACAATTACCAAATGATGACTTTAATGAACTGGTTATTTCTTGTGAATAAAAAAACCCATAAAGCATGACCAGCATTGTCAGATTCCCAAATGATTGACTCTCATGAACCAGTTGTTTTTTAGTGATTCAAAGCCACACACAGTGCGACCATTATTGTCCAACCAATTCCTGAATGAATGAGTCTTATGAACCAGTTCTGTTTAGTCATTTAAAGCCATACGGTGCAATTAGTGTAGTCCAACCAACTGAACCAAAATGAAGTATTTTGAGTGATTCAAAATCATACAGTATAGGCATTGTAGTCCATCAAAGTCCCAAACAGATAACTCTTATGAACAAGTCCTTTTTAGTGATTCAGACCATTTTGTGTGACTTGTGTAGTCCAGCAAATTCGCAAAAATTGACTATTATGAATTGGTTCAAAGACATATGGTGTGACTAGAGAAACATATGAGTTCATAATTAAATTAGAAACTCAGTTGAATTAATACTCATGAATTCACCTGAACATGAAGTTGAAGGGCCTTGCGTGTTGTATGTGAGTCTGTTGTGTGCGTCTAGATTTTTTTGTTCAGGCACTGCTGTTATTTCTCAATGCCATTTTACCACCTTCTAGTCTCACTGTTAGGAGTGAAGATGACAAGCGTGGGCGGAGGAAAGCCCAGGAAACAAATCTGGAGCCCTTTCCATGTGAACCTTGGTGAGAACACGCATAACTTGCATACAATCCCAGATACTGTTTTCATCATGAGGATTGAGCTGTTTCTCTCAACCATGTCATCATGGATTATGTTTGTTAGAGATGTGAATATGCCTAATGTCTCTCTCTCTCTATCTCAGCTCCAAACCGACGATGGAGGAGATTAAACAGTGGGCGCAGTCTTTCGATAAGCTGATGAAGGAACCGGCGGGGCGAAACAAGTTCCGTGAGTTCCTGCGGACGGAGTACAGCGAGGAGAACATGCTCTTCTGGCTGGCCTGCGAGGACCTGAGGAAGGAGATCAACAAGAGTGCCATCGAGGAGAAGACGCGTTTGATCTATGAAGACTACATCTCCATCCTCTCGCCCAAAGAGGTACACTCATAAACACACAACCTAATCAACACACACATAATGACAGTGTGAAGTAGCACAACGGTTCAGTGTAAATGTATTTGCTGTCTTTATATTCTAGGTTTTATACTGTAAGCACATCTGTGAGAGTGTCATCTGAAATCATTGTGCTCTGTTAAGCCTCTTGTTTATGTAGTTTTGATAAAGCAGATTTGCATACAATCTGAATCATACATGTTGCAAACACAGCCACTGAATGGCAATTTGCATAAGGGGATTGTTAATGCTGTTTTGCAGATGTGTCATTGTCATCACACATGACAAGGAAAATGACAACTTACATCAAACAGATATTCTGGTGATGCTACTTGTGTTATCAGGCCAGGTTGGAACAGAAAAAAAGAAATAGGAAAAGTAAATGTCTTTTGTGTGGACTGGAGAGGCATCCAGGAATGTATATATTTAGAGAATACATTCATAAATCAAGTTTCAATTTGAGTTAGATTTTTAAATTTTTGTAAGTTTTCTCTAGGTTTGCCTTAGAGTTGGTCTACAGTAACTGACTTGATAACAGATTTGAGAGTTGAAGACTGAAGTCTGAAGTGATGTCTGTGGCAAAGTGCATTTTTGCCCATCTCTATATGTGTAAAGCAGTGGTTCTCAACCAGGGTGTCTTAGCAAACTTCAAAAGGGTCCACAAGATGAGAAAAATTAAAATAATGTAATGAAATTATATTCATTAATTTTTTTTTTGAGTAAAATAGTCTGAATTAAAATGCATGTATAAAACAAGTCATGAAAACTGTAAACTGAAATTATATTTCTTTTAATTTTTTCCCCCTCAACAAATTTGTTTATGAAAGAACAAGGTTCAGGAAACTTCTGAAATCAAATGAAAATAAAATGTATAGTGGTTATTAAATATGTCCCAGTTTGTGTTAAAAAAAGAGTTTGAAAACAAGCAGCGTTAAACTAAAATATTTCTTATGTTATTCATGCTGTAATTAGTGTTCTCCAGTGTCTCAGAAAAAAATTATACTGTTATGTTACAACAACTTGCCACTGGAGCAATACCCTTATAGTGACGACTACCCCTAAAATGTTCATAGTAGTACCTTAAAGGTACATATTATACTCTAAGGTACTAAAATGTATTTTTAGGGGCAGATAAGCTAAAAAGATGTCCCTTTAATAGATCTGCCCCAGTAATTCTAGCTCTTCAGGCCCAGTATTTACACACTTTTTTTTTTTTTTTTTTTTTTTTTTTTTTTTTTTTTTTTTGGAAAGTGTATTAAGTATCTGTATTCTATCCCTGCTGGAACCCAAGAGGTAGCCATTTCATTTGCAGCCATTGTAGCTTGCTATAATAAAGTCATTTAAAAAAAACATTAACATTTTCATGCATGTTCGTATGTAAATCTATTCTAAGAAAGGCACCGAATATAATAACCATAAAAAGTCCAGTTGTAACTGCAGTGGAAAGATTGGTAGCTGTTCTTTATCACCTCTTTTGTTTCTCCTTTGTGGAATGCAGATTTCAGGCCATGTGCAGGTCTGTGATTGGCTGAATTCTGACCAATGAGAAGTGACTGTGGCCTTATCTAAAAACAAAACTTATTTGGATGCTTGGCTTGAACTTCACACCACTAAATGTTGAAAGAGTAAATGTTTAAGAGTTTGTGTGTGACAAAGAAATGAGGCATGAAGGAATTCTGCCAGATGTATTATTGAAGCTTAATGTTTTATAAGGCTTATTTCCTGAGATACAGGCATCTAGCACCATATGTGGTAGTTGATTCTGTTTTCTATTATGATCTGTTTGTTTTGTCTCCTTTCGATGTGAGACAGCAGGGTGTGCATGTATTGTACACACCATCATTGCTTTCTCGGTGAGCATATGTGCTGCTGGTATGCGGTTTAATTCATTGTGTTGACATGTTGAATGTGCCTCTTGGCTTTTTCATCAGTGGAGCCAGAACTCACACCTTCAAACTCCACCACTTTCTAGAGGTTTCTAGAAGTAAATTAAGGAGCAAAGGTTGAGCAAAGGAAGCTATAAATTGATCCCTGCTGGACTCTCTACTGTAAAGCGGTTATATAAATAGGCCGTAGAGTGAGAGCGGGAGTCAGTGAGTTCAGATGGATGGGCTTCGTGTTGACCTGAGCTCCTAGTTCCAGTACTCGTACACTCTTGAGTGTCTAGTTTATGAACAAAAGAAAACTAGAAACCAGTGTAGAAATAGTCTCGGCCCATAGTGCACAGGTTTCATAAAGTTTTAGAGGTTCATGGGATTGAAATGTGAAAACCCATCCAAGACTTTTTGAGGCACTCAAAATTTGGGATTTGTAAGTTGTTGTTTTTTTTAATATTTATACTCTAATGCTCACCAAGGCTGAATTTATTTGATCAAAAATACATGAAAAATGGTAATATTGTGAAATTACAATTTCAAATAACTAATTTCTATTTTAATATATTTTAAAATATAATTTATGCCTGTGATGCAAAGCTTAATATTCAGCATAATTACTCCAGTCTTCAGTGTCACATGGTCCTTCAGAAATCATTCTAATGTACTGATTTGCTGCTCAAGAAACAGTAGCCAATAAGCTCGCTGCTCAACATTCAAAACTTCGGCTAGTGCTTGCTGTAGCAGTTGCACCATGCTTCAGAAACCCTCCACCTTCCCCCAGCTCCACCTGTATAGGTCTGCTACGGGGTGATTTCATGTATGTTATAAATGGGGGTTATTTCGTATACAGTATGTTATATGCAGCAGCGGTATTTCTTACATGCTCACAATAGCATGTCTGTGCATGTATTGGCAGTAGCAAGTCTCCGTATTTGCTCTGCCTTGGCAGTATAGATCTGCTATGCTGCTGCCAAGACCAAACACGTTAACGACAATGCTAAACTCTTTGAGTTGTCATTACAGAACAGAATTTATTTGAATATCATGAATGATCTTGAATGACAGGAGAAATTCATCAGTCAAAAAACATGATAGAAGCATTTGACGTCACTGTTCAACATTTTAAATGTTTTCCTGAGCTGCGGAAACTAAACAGCTTGTAAATGTTTCTGCAACTGTACAGAGTGCTTTAATATTTAATGAGGCAAGCATGGTTTCTAACATCTGGAATTCGAAGCAGACCTTCATAATTTCAAAAGTCTGTTTAACCCAGGTTTTAAAAAGACATATACCAAAATCCTAAAATTTTGAACTTCCTAACATGGTTAGGATAATGTTAAAATAAAATGAGCATTTATTTAATATTATCCTAACCATGTTGCTCGGAATTCACAATGCTCTCTTTCTGTCTTGAAGGTGAGTCTGGACTCTCGGGTGAGGGAAGTGATCAACAGGAGGATGCAGGATCCCAGCCCTCACATATTTGAGGATGCACAGCTGCAGATCTACACCCTCATGCACAGAGACTCCTACCCACGATTCCTCAACTCCTCTGTCTACAGATCACTGGTGCAGGGGGGGTCACGCTCCTCATCTGAGTCATAGACCCCTGACTCCCTCTTTCTTTCTCTCACTCTCGCCACCCAATTTCTCCCCATTTCCCTCCATTGCACAACCACTCGAGGAGAAAGTACTCCTTTTTTTTGTGTTGTCACTGTTGGATTAATTTTTTATTTTATTTTTTTGCTTACTCCATTTCCCTCTGTCATTTTTGAGGGAATCCCTCATTTTTTTGGTGTTTCTCCTGAACCTGCACAGATTGGAACTGGAAGACATAGGGTTGAAAATGCAGTTTTCATTTTTCCCCCCTCACCATCATTCCAAGCGTATGTGGCAGCAGCAGTATCAACTACTGATTTTCACAGCCATCTTTTTTTCTTTTTTTTTTTTTTTTTCTTCACGCAAACATGCATTGCTACTTTTATCTCCTTATGTCTCTAGTTGAAGAGAGCTGAGAGGGCCTCTGCAATAACATACACTGGAGTGGCCTGACCAATCTACTCCTCCCTCCTGACCCTTGACCTGTCCACTGTCTCTGTGCTCTGATTGGCTCTTTGAGGCGAGGGGTCGAGAGCTGATTGTCTGCATCGTAAACAGAGGAATGGCACTTTTTCAAGGTGCAAAACAAATGGGTACAAAAAATATTTACACACCATTTCGAATATAAATCAATTTCTAGGCCCAGACAGAATTTTCCAGATTTTCTGCACTGATTTTGAGGGAAAATCTGCAGAATAGATTTAAATAAGATAAAATGAGAGTACTAAACTCATACTGGTAGCTGAAAGCATTATCAAATTTGCCAAAATATTTACTAAACACGAAGGCAGGGAGACGTAGAATTGTAAAAGAGGGCATAACTGTTTTGTTTGAGATTTCTGTGTGTACAGATTTCATGTGGGCCTGTTGATTTCAAGCAACGGTTATCAGTGTAAAAAAAAAAAAAAAAAATGGACCGCCAATTTTAGAGAGATTAAATGAATCAAACATACATGAGATGAGAGAATGCCATGGTCTTAATTAGACTGGTCACTCACATTTTAAAATAAGTATTTTTAATGTTATTTATTTTTTATTTTGTTAAACTGTGACCTGATTTGTTTTTCTTGTACATATATTAAAGAAAATCTGGAGCATATGCGACATACCGAGCAAGCTGTTAGTCCTGAGTGCTCAATTGCGCTGTATCTCTCTCTGGCCTCACTGTGTGTGTGTGTGTGTTTCTGAGGTTGTATGGTGTGAAATCACAAGTCTCTCTGGCGCCTCCTGTAGGCAGCTTCAGGTACTGCAGTTTTTGCAAGCTGTTTCTCAGTGTTCCAGCCTTTTCTTTAGGCAAAAGCAGATGATTTTAGTCATCATGATATCAAAATTAACTTTATCGGTCGGTGCACATTATTCCGCAGAAAATATTTTGTCTTTACAAATGTAAAAACTTGCTCTGCCTCTAAAAATAATCATAGCAAAATTGCAGTAATTTAATCCCGATTTATGTTGTTGTAATGTTACAGCAATAATAGTTCAATTCAAATGTATCCGTTATCTGCTGTCATGTCATAAGTGTTTTTTCTGTCGGTTTTTCACACAATATACATGTTTTAAAGAGAATATCTTGGCATTAACAAATAAGAAAAGCATTGCACAGGTTTTATAGTATTGTACAGGAAACTTTAAAAAAAAAAAAAATAAGCCATGAGCTGCTGTAAAATCCATTTAAAATATTTCACTGGTCCAGTACACTTCATTTATTCATGTTTAATGCTCAGTGTTACGCCCGCACTCGTGCTAAAACTCATTTTCTTTACAGATGCCTTCAACAGACTCTGACCCCGCTCGATATTTAAAACATAATAGGAATATTGGAGAACCGGTTGGACTGATGTTAACACTGTGAGCTGCGCTACCGCTTGAAACTTATGTATCACAGAATATTTCATACATTTCATAATGTGAATCTGAAACCAACCAGTACTGTGTGAGTGGGTCCACAATAATAGAGAAATTCTGTTATGGAGCTAGTCTTTTTATATCAGCGCTGATCTGAAAATCTGGTGTTCATACTTTCCCTAAACGTTCTCCTTCATTAAGCAGTTCATTTAGTTTGAGCAAAGAAACCTTAATTTCAGATCTCTCATTTCACATTGAAATGAGGTAAATCATCCACATCCGCTTGGTACTTCCTGGTACTTTCAGGATTTGGTTCTTTGTAATAATATATATAATATATACGTACAGCAAATAAATGTGTAATGAATTAAGGACTCTAAAAGTGAGATTGAGTCACGTGGCAATTTAGAGGAACTTTAATGTACTGTAGTACTAAAAAAGGAAAAAAACAACTGATACCTTTATTTTGCTTTTTCCATCAGTTGTGCATGAAGATGTACATTTTGGAATGTGTAAAATAGTTGTGTATATGGTTATATATGTACATGAACATATATTTAGTATTGCTCTTATTGTCCGACATGATGTGACCAGTCTAACTTAAGCCAGATGCGTGTGTGTGTGTGTGTTAAAAGTTAAGTGAACTTTAAGACAATGGGAGAGATATGTCAATGTCATTGCGGCCTTTGACAGTGAACACTTGATTACACAGGGATACGCACAGTTACACACCGTCCCGCTCTTTAAAGACACACTTATAGAGGGAAGCTTGCTGGTGGACCTCACCTTTTCATGTGCACTTTGCGTTCACACTGAAAGCGAATAAGAGGACACTGTACTGTATCAGCTGATCACATGAGCTCCGCTGTATTCACTCCTAATGGTAGTCGCAGTTCATTTGTGTAATGCTGAACTCGACTCAGCTGTCGCTCACGTTGCCTCAAATTGTCAACTCGGATTGAAAGTAACTTCAGTTTGCTTTGAAAATCGCTGTCAGTGTGAACACTTTGCAATCAAAGTGATGCAACAGATGTAAATGTTCCTATTATAATCAACGTCACTGCTGCAAAATGAACATTTGAATTCAGTAATGTAACCTGTTTGCCATTTGTTAAATTAACATTTAATTGAAATTTTAACTTGTTTCAATTTTCTAGTTTTAAAAAGGTATTTAAACATTTAAATGTGCAATTATTAAAAGAATTTGAATATGCATGCCTCCAGTTTGGGATGCACTGATATTAAAATTCTGTCCCAAAAACTAAGCTGATAAATATTATTTGACCAGTATTAAAATTCTACACTATTTTGTACAAATATTTACACTAAGTCCTTTTAAATGCTACAAGTGAATTTAAGCATTATAATTTACAATTTCAAAATGAATATTCATTCATTTTTGTGCTAAAGATTACATTTACAAATTATTACAGATTATTAGTATTTTTACAGATCAAATTTAAGTGAGTGTTAGGTAATGGTAAAGGAAGTCTACACAAAATATTTAGGCTTAAATTTAAGATTTATTTGAATTGCATATTCAACATACATTTGGATTACAGAGTTAAAACAAACGTAACTATTAATCTTAATGTGATGCATATTTGTCAGTCATACATAAAACAGGTAAGATTTTTTGCACTCATAAATAAGGTAAATACACAAATAGATGCAAATAGTTAATAATAAAGAATGGCACCATTTAATTTTTTAATCTATATACAAAATCATTTATTAAAACGGCTTACTTTTTTAGTTAAAGAAGGAACATGGTTAAACTATGGCTAGTTGTGGAACAAGCAATATTCAGTTAATGTTGAAACAAATTGGATTTACTGAAGAAACTTTTTACAGAAATCTTTTTAATATATATTTTTTTTTGTTTGTTTGTTTTTTTACCTGTTTCATTTGTGTGACTGACAAATATGCATCACATTAAGTTTGTTAGTTTAAAACTGTGTAATCCAAATGGAGAAATGCTCTAATATTGACTAACCAATATGGAACCAATATATCATGATCTCAACACATGCTTGCAGTGCAGCCAGCTTTGTTAATAATAGGAGTGTTTGACTTCTTGTATCGCTCGCCAACAATTGTCCTCATCCTCTTTCAACAGCTGCACAAAACAGACAGACTTTCACAAACTTGTGTTTGATTGGAGACGGGGACTGTGACCTAGAGCTGCTTATGTTTACACAGATTTCTTTAAGGTGCCAAAATGAATCTAGCCTTCTAACAGTCTCAAACTAAGGAGCTTTGTGAGTCTGTCAATACCTGATGTGTTTCCATCACCAAATGCTCACACTGCTCTTTGTTACAATATGTTTTGGTTTCAGTGTCAAGCGCTCACTTCATATGCTACAGCCTCAAGGTTTTGCCATCTCATCCGCCTTCCCTCACTGTTTCTTGCGGTCGCTCTGTGAGATTTTCTCTCTTTGTCGTGTATTCTCACGAGATTTGCAGTGCCATGACATACAGCAGTGAGATCGGTCCCTGACTCATGGACTTCTATGGACACTTATTTATTGACATTAGCATTATATTTTGTATTAAAATAAATCAAGTTATGTTTAAAAGAGTATGTTTATGGATTTCTGGACCATTTTTTTTGTTTGTTTCCTGAAGTCTGTGACCATTACTGTGTAACCTCTCCTTGCCCTTGGGTGCCATAGCAGGACGCCCTCTTCAGGTTGTGGTTGGGACTTGAGGTCCCTTCTAACCCAGGCCAGCTCATTGCCGGAGATGATTTCATCAAGAACTCGTCTGTAATATTCCATAACCTTTGACTTGGTTGCAGATTTTTTTTGAATGTTTTCTAAAGAGAAGATATGACTATAATGATAATAATAAAGATGTTTGTGTTATTCATTTACAGCTTGCCAAGAGATTTACTGTGACTGCTGCCTCAAAGTGCTTTTCACATTTTATTCAACGGTTTTGATGCGAAAACTTACGCTACAGTATGTCCAAAAATCACACTGTCTAGTACTGGTTTGAAATTTTGAAATGTTCTATATAGTATGAATAAGGGTATTGTCCTTGCACACTGAGTACGAAACCACTTTTTTTTTTTTTTTTTTTATATATATATTCGTCATCCTTTCCTATCAAAATAAAAAAAAAAAAAAATGATGTTTCATTGTCACTCCTATGCATATGCCACACAAAACAATTGGCCAAAATCAGCAGTTTG
Organism: Tor tambroides; assembly: GCA_021397915.2. Taxonomy (NCBI): domain Eukaryota; kingdom Metazoa; phylum Chordata; class Actinopteri; order Cypriniformes; family Cyprinidae; genus Tor; species Tor tambroides. The sequence goes on along the minus strand of JAFVLL020002396.1, from coordinate 41,430 downwards.
AAACTTGCACAATTTTGGTAATACTTTAGTATAGGGACCAATTCTCACTATTAAAGGTATCATAGGTGATTGTCTTCAAAAACATTTTTTGTTATTCTGGTTGAAAGTCTCTTCACATCCTGATAGCAATCATTAAGTTAAGTGGTCTAAATGTATTTATCTGTATTTATATATTCTGTGGAAGGTGTAGGACCAAGAAATGTTCGCCCAATCAAAACGCTCGGTCCGAGCGTTTTAATTGGCTTTCCGACCTGCCTGTCAACGTATGTATTAGCATACCTCTGCGCACCCGGTTCGCGCAGACATGACACGTCATCAGCGCGTTCGCACACAGAGCTAGAATGGCAGACAAACATCTTCCTTCCTGGTATTGTAGTACTTTTACTAACTGTACTATAAAGTTTTCTCACCGGTGAATGACACATGATGTAGCCCAGCGGTTCCCAATCCCAGTCCTCGCGCTCCCCATGTCTCGCTTAGTTAACACACCTGATTCAGATCACCAGCTCGTTAGAAGTGAGCTACATGCATGAACTGTGTTCCGATTGACATGCTCCCTACACAGTGTTCTTTGCTCCCTACTCCCTGAGCAGGGGAAATCCGTTGAAGTTTACTTCGGAACATTCATTCGCAGATTTGCGCTGCGCAGCATCTTCACACACAGACGAAACTTACTAGAGAAGTGTGACATAATATACCTCTGTAAATAAATACCATTTAAATTCACATCTAGCACACTTTAATTGCCCTTTGTATGGAACATATATGCTTGCTTTGAACTGGACCGTTGATGTAGCCTATTGTAGTAATTTAATGTTGTCTCTGGTATTCTGCTCTCTGAGCGTATGTGTGTTCAGGGGGCGTGGCTTTGGACGGCGATTGCAGGGAGGGTGGGACATTCGCTTTCAGTGCTATCAGGCTAAAGTTAGCATTTTCCGAGATCTCCAACGGCACCTTTAACTAGTTGCTTATTAGCATGCCTATTACTAGCATATTGGCTGTTTATTAGAGCACATCTTCTGCATGACCACATTCTACATCCCTAATCCTACCCAATACCTACATTTAACAACTACCTATTAATAAGCAGTAATTAGTTGTTTGATAGTAAGTCGTAGTTAATAGTTAATTAATAGCAAGAACTGGACCTTAAAATAAGTGACCAGATATATATATATATATATATATATATATATATATATATATATATATATATATATATATATATATACACATACACACACACACGTTTACTAATAGTTAACTAATGTTAACAAATTGCAACATTGGGTAACACTTTATTTTAAAGTCTCTTAACTAGTTGCATATTAGCATGCATATTACTAGAATATTAGTCATTTATTAGTGGTAATTAAGCACGTTAATGCCTTATTCTACATCCCTAATCCTACCCAATACCTAAACTTAACAACTACCTTACTAACTATTAATAAGCAGCAAATTAGAAGTTTATTGAGGGAAAAGTCGTAGTTAATAGTGAATAAGTGTTCCCTATTCCAAAGTGTTACCCAACATTGTAACATGTTACCATGTTTGGTTTAAGGCACTTGATTAATCAGTAGCTTATTATAATTATTACAGTAGATATAATTATTTTTACATTTTTTAGAAGAATAAAACCTCATTTTGAGACAGCAGATTTTTTTCACCACTTTAACTCAAATCCTTTACATTATCATCTGAATAGCAAAAAAAAACAAAAAAAACATTTGTGAGTGGTTTGAAATCCAATTAGAATTAAAAATTGCTAATGTGTTTCATTGCGACTATATTAAAACATTGCATGTTAGTCTTTGTATGGCTTTAACGAATGTGTTTACATTTGGATATGGAGATTGAAAACAAGTGATATCATTTGACCTGTGGGTATTTTTCTGTGCTTTAGAACAACTCATTTTCCTTGTAGCAAAACTTGGGGAAAAAAAAAAAAAAAAAAAGTAACTAAAATGGTATCTTTCTGTTGAATATGGTATAAATAGCTCTTTAAAGGGATAGTTCACCCAAAAATGAAAATTTGATGTTTTTACCCCCAGGGCATCCAAGATGTAGGTGACTTTGTTTCTTTAGTATAACACAAATGAAGATTTTTAACTCAAACCACTTACAGTCTGTCAGTCATATAATGGCAGTCAATGGGACCCACGGCTTTGGTTTTGTCTGTGTGTTTTTTTTTTCTCTCAAATTAATCCCTGCAGCTCGTGACGATACATTGAGGTCTAAAGACACGAAACGATCGGTCTGTGCAAGAAACTGAACAGTATTTATATTGTTTTTTACTTCTGATGTACCACACTGTCCAACTGTCCTGAGCGCGTTCACAACAGCAGGCGTGTGACGCGTCGTCTTCTTGCTTTACGGCGGATCGCAGACTTATAAAATGCATTACCGCCACATATCTCTCAAATGGACCATTGACACTCCTAATTGGGATTATAGATGGGTAACTATTTAAGGTAACTAATAACACAGTGTACATGTTACAATCCTCCTTTCCTTTCTCCTTCACCTGAAGTCTTTGAATTATAGGTTATTCCCTTGAATGGCCTATTGAAACTTCCTCCAAACACTGAGCATTTCCATTAACCCAACCATTCATTTGAAATCAGCAGATCAAAACTCTTGTCTACTGACTCTTTAATTCCCCATAAATGGAGGCTATTTAGTCTCTCTGGAGACAGTTGTTTGGGAGATTCCTACCATATCCTCTCCAACCCATCACAGGTTCAAAGCCCTCTGTTTTCTTAATGATCTGGCGGGTCTAAACCCAAATGTGGTGTTATTTAGAAGCATCCACGAGCGCCTTCACTGATCTCCTCAATCCAAAACCAGATCTGACGGCATTTATTTTCAGTCGCCGTAATTAAGAAATGCTGTGACAGCTTGGAGAAAATTACTGCTCAGGCAAAGGCCAGACATATCTCACCAGCTGTGCCTTACGCAAGTCACAAAGGGTCAGTTCTATTCTCAGATTTGATTAAGATTAGCTTTGCAATACGAGGACGCTACTGGGAAGTTTCCAAAATATAGGACCAGTTTCATGTGCAAGTCCTCAGGATCAAGGAGATCAAACTCTGGATTAAAACATCAGCCTCGTCAGATCATGACACAAAGTGCAGTTAATACAGAAGACAAATGATGGCACTGGAACACAGTTGTTCACTCACAGCTGTGAGTATTGGCTGACTGCTCTCTCTAGTGGAAAACATCTGAAGCACAATAAAAACAAGTAACAAATGCAAGTTTGGATAGTTTACTTCAAAATTCATTTACTCATCTTCATTTGACTATTGGTGGATTTTTTTTTCTCTTCTGTGGGAAACAAATATCTTTAAGGATGTTCTGAAATGTTTTCCATATTATGATATAGTGAATGCAGATGAGGGCCTTCCAGAATGACAGAAAAGCACCATAAAAGTGGTTTAAATTGCACTATTGCTATCAAAATATAAGTGGTTAATCACTCTAAATTCCAATCGCCATTGACGTCAAACCTGTTGTGATGTGTCTTCAGGGATCATATCTGAATACTGTTATGATCCCCACCAAAAGTTTGATTTTTAAAAAAAAAAAATAAAATAAATGAATACTACCGTATACTTCAGCAAGGATGCACTAACTATCAAATGTGACAGTAAAAACATTTATAATACTACAAAAGATTGGTATTTCAAATAAATGTTATTTTGAACATTCTATTCATTAAAGAATCCTGAAAATAAAATGTTTGACGGTTTCCACAAAAATATTACGCAGCACAACATTGATGATAATAAGAAATGTTAGAATGATCAGCAGATTACAGTGATTTCTGAAGGATCATGTGACACTGAAGACTGGAGTAATGATGCTGAAAATTCAGCTTTGCATCACAGGAATAACTTACATTTTAAAATATACTAAAATAGAAAACTATTATTTTAAGTTGTAATAATATTTTACAATGTTACTGTTTTTACTGGATTTATAAGGAGACTTCAAAGACATAAAAAAAGAAATCTTACCGACCCCAGACTTTTCAGCGGAGGTACATGCGTAAATGAGCAGATTTTAAGACAGTAATGACTAAATTTAATTCTGTTCCTCACATAAAGCTATCGTATGTCTTCAGAATGACTCCAAATATGGCGTACAGTCATACAAACCACTTTTATAAAACTATGTTTAGCTTCTTTTTTTTTTTTTAATTCAACTGACTGTTCGTGTTCCCAACTCAAACGCACACAATAACACACACTCAAACCACAATATATTCTTAGCCAAATTTACTGAGGCAGAACAGTCCAATTATTCATACAATACATTTGAACCTTTAATTATGTACCACATTTTGTTTTTCCTCCTCGTCTGGTTCTCTGCAAGAAGCAAACTACAGCCTACACTAAGGCTCAAATATTAACTATAATCCTTCAAGTCTTTCTAAACTCTGGAAAAGCAACCAATCATTCAAGATTTGGTTAAATAAATCATCTGCAAAAAAAAAAAAAAAAATTATGTATGAATGTGTACAAATTCTTTCAGCAATTACTTGGCACTCATAGAGCAGAAAGGCACAAGCGCTATATCAAAAGGCAAAGCAAGACTGAACAAGCCAGCTGACTTACTAGGTCTAAGTTATCGGCAGTGCGTGAAAGGCAATAATATTACACCAGTAAAAAAAAAGAAAGAAAAAAAAATACAGAAATAGCTTTTTGAAGTAGCAACACTCACTATAAATTACAAAGCTATGAAAATGCATGTATATATATAAAAAAAAAAGAAAAAAAAAAAGACATCAGGTTTGTTTTTTTCTCAAAAGAAAAAAAACACATTTCCTTACACTACGAATTCAGGTCATCTCTTCATATGAAGAATCCTGCACACTTTAGTCTTTAACAAAACTATGAAAAGAGAAAACAGAAAACAAATTAATGTACAGTATTAAGTGTTTGAAACTGACAACTGCCAGAGAACACCAGCATTTATTACTTCTTATCTTACGGCTACTGCGATTTAAATATTGTGACAACTAACCCTGGTCTCCCCTATATTTTATCTTGTTCTGTTGCCTTCTATTGCATTCAGCTTGTTTTAAATAAACCTCATTAAATTGATTATTTCCTTATGCCCAATTTATGCAGTCAGTTATGCTGGTAAACCTTTATTGTAAAGTACAGCTGTGAAGTTTGCCTACAGTGAGTAAATACTGCCACCGTGTGGCTACACTGCACAAACATGTATTACGGTCACATAATGGATAAGACAGTTTTATGGTCTTCAGCAAGCCAGATTAATCATGTCAACTGATGGCTTTTGCACTGCCAGATATATAGAAAGATTCTTACCTTCCACCGGTTTCCACACTCGTTGCACAGCACGAAGGTGGTCATGGGTTCATCTGCGCTGCGTGTCTGGACCTGCGGAGAGAGAGATTGTGCATTCCTGCTCATTTCATGCTTCAATGCAGTTTAAGCCCACTCACAAACTTCCTTTCAGACATGCAAGGGAATCAAAGACTTGTGCGAATTTGCTCCGAGCACAGAAATGCAAGGCTGTTTGTGTTTCAGAAACTTGATCCGCCCGGTTTTCTTTTTTAAAATATGGCTTAAGTGTACAGATACTTTCAGAAGGACTGTATTTGTAGTCTACCGCTGCATCAAGCTTCAGATTGAGAGCTGTTTTTATAATGATGGCAAGTTTAAACAGCATACCTGAGTGTAAGTGCAGTTCTTGCCCTTGCATTTTCCACAGACGAACATGTCAGTCTCGGTGCCGCCCACTTTGGAGAGCTGATGCTCTCGAATGGACTCCTTGGTCAGCGCTTTCCTGATCTCTTTAAGCTCTGCGCTTGCCATCTCCTGCCAAACACGTAATTAACACACACTTCACATCCTGCAGAGAAGCTGCGATTTAACACTTCACAGGCCAAAGTCAAACCCAAACCTACCTCTGCGGTCATGCTGGCGATGCAGTCTGGAGAGATGTTGCCGCACAGGACATTCCGGCGTAAGTCTGGGTTTTTCTGGTCCTTGAGGTTGGAGATGCGACTCCTCAGTCTGGTCTTGTACTTCATGTCAGTGGAATTGAACTCCTGGTAGATACGTGTCATGAAGTACAGTCAAGAAAGCACAAACCCAGCTGCATTATTTTAAAATTTCCTATAAAGATGAAGCATGCATTTTTTAAAAATATGTTAAAATATTTTCTCCTTTCACAACAAGACGACTGTAAGTACAACATTATTCACTGGAGAATGGAAACGTAACCAAAAAGTTTTAACACAATCAAAACATTGCACTGTTTGTTTGAGGTCAAAGGTCAAGGTTTGGCTGGTTATCCTGGCCTCTACTGGTAGATGTTGTAACTACACGATGTACAGGCAAAATACATCTTTCTCTTTTCCAAGTTTTGTATTCTGACAAAGTATGAATCACCAACATATAATATAGTACCATGGTACTTGTATTCAAAAGGATACAAAAGTTACAGTAAATACATTTATATTGTTGCAAAAGATTTCTATTTCAAATAAATGCTGTTCTTCTGAATTTTCTATTACCAATTCAGTGGCATATTACACATTTCTATTTACAAAAACTATTAAGCAGCATAACATTTTCATATTGATATTAATTAGAAATGTTTCTTGAGCAGCAAATCAGCATATTAGAATGATTTCTGAAGCATCATGTGACACTGAAGACTAAAAATTCAGCATTACCGTCACAGAAATAAATTACATTTTAAAATATATTAAAATAGAAAACAGTTATTTTAAATTGTAATACTATTTGACAATATTACTGTTTTTACTGTATTTTTGCTCAAATAAAAGCAGCCTTGGTGAGCTTAAGAGACTTATTTCAAAAAAAAAAAAAACTAAAAAAAAAACACTTACAGACCTTAAACTTTTAAACAGTAGTGTATGTTATCGTAGATGTTTTATAAGTGCCATATTCTGAAGGGCTCTTAAAAGCATTATATTTTTCTCTATCTGCTGCCTTTTACAGCTCGGGATAGTCACTAGTGAAAGGTCTGGGATGGTGTGTTCTTGGGGTGCCATCAGCTATGTGATGTATTTTTCCTATAGCTCCAGATTAATTTGGCTCATTTATGGCTCAAGTGATTGGCTCAGAAACAACTGGCAATGAACAGAGACGGCAGATTTCAAATCACATACTTGGTCCTGCACCTTCAAATAACCACTTTCAAGCTTACTAGAAACGCTACTGTATAACTTTCTCCAGGTTTTCTATTAAGACCAGTGTTGAGCATCCCAACATAACACTAGCTAATGTAGCTTTTGGTAAGGAGAAGGATATAATCTTCAATCTGTGCTGCCAGGTGTTCACAGTCTACACCAATCGTCTGGTAATCACCTGAGAAAAAAAAACACAAAGCATAAATTAACTCCAGTATTTTAACTCAACTCAAATTTTAAAACCCAGCACTAGCAAATCTCCCCCATAGTCATCTGTTGCAAAAATACATTTAAAGGGTTAGTTCACCCAAAAATGAAGATGCTGTCATTAATTACTCACCCTCATGTCGTTTCAAACCCGTAAGACCTTCATTCATCTTCGGAACACAAATTAAGATATTTTTGATGGAATCTGAGAGCTCTCTGACCCTGCATAGACAGTAATATAACTGAAATGTTCCCAAGTCCAGAAACGTAGCAAGGAGATCGGTAGGGCTGTGCGATTAATTGAAATCATCATAAAATCCCGATTCGAGTGTGCACGATTTCTAAATCGCTTTGTGGCACGATTCTATTTGCGCGACCGACCTCTGGCAGTATGCTATCTGATCCAATCAGAATGCAGCACGCCTAAATGGACTGTTAGAACAGAACAGACCGGGCATACAGACATAACACCAGGTTCACACATACTCCGTCTGTGGTGCGTATGCGGTGCATATTTTTTCCGCGCCCATATTAACGGATCAGAGCGTTCACACTGCATGCAGTTGCGGTCCGCCAGTGCTCTCCAGTGGTGCGTGTGCGGCAGTCATGCAGCGATCGTTTCCACACCGAGTCTATTTTTACTGTGCTGCACACGCTGAATTAAAGTGACAGCGCATTGTTCGCGGTAAAACTGAACATGGATTGACATGGAAATGTAGTAATTACACCATGAATGCATATAATAAAAGTGTACTGTTTTACACTTTTGGCTAGATTTAAAATGAGGAAAAGTGCACTTTTAGATAAACTAGGCAATAACAGATGGCACTAGATGTAGCAAAACAAAGTTATATTTACTGAGTTTAAACGTGAATGTGTACATGAAAGATTGTAGGCCTACTGTACTGTGATAAAAGAGAATCATGCTGAAAAAGCACTTTCAGTAACAACGTTTGAATTTGAAATCAAAATAATAGATAAATGTTTGTGGTAAACAGCCGTGGATCAGGAGCGGACTGCAAACACATCCTGTGTTTGTCCATATCGCACAGCCCTAGAGATCGGTAAAATAATCCATGTGACATCAGGGGTTCAACCGTAATTTCACGAAGCTACGAGAATACTTTTTGTGCGCAAAAGAAAAAAAAAAAAACGACTTTATTCAATAATTTGTCTCCTCTACGTCACCCTGGCGCCATTTTGGAGAGTATCCGCTGGACGTAAACTACGTATGCTGTTCATGCCGAATATGTTTCCAACGTTGTTGTGATTTGATCTAAACGAAAACAATGCATCCGCGTGACGCAGCTGACACAGAACAGCATACGTTGTTTACGTCCAGCGGATACTCTCCAAAATGGCACCAGGGTGACGCAGAGGAGACAAATTGTTGAATAAAGTCTTCTTTTTTTTTTTCTTTTGCGCACAAAAAGTATTCTCGTAGCTTCATAAAATTAGGAGCCCCTGATGTCACGTGGACTATTTTACCGATCTCCTTGCTATGTTTCTGGACTTGGGAACATTTCAGTTGTATTGCTGTATATGGAGGGTCTGAGAGCTCTCAGATTCCATCAAAAATATCTTAATTTGTGTTCCAAAGATGAACGAAGGTCTTACGGGTTTGAAATGACATGAGGGTGAGTAATTAATGACAGAATTTTAATTTTTGGGTGAACTATCCCTTTAATAACAGTTAATTTAACATTTTAGTCAAGTCACGTCACCTTTATTTATATAGCGCTTTTAACAATACAGATTGCGTCAAAGCACTTAACAGTATCAAATTGGAGGATAGAGTGTCAGTAATGTATAATAATAAGATTAAACACTCAATTTTCAGTTAAGCGCATTTCATTATTGAATTCAGAGATGTCATTGTCTAGCTCAGTTTAGTTTAAATAGTATCTGTGCAATCAAATTGACGATAATCGCTAGAAATTAAGTGTCCCCAACTGAGCAAGCCAGAGGCGACAGTGCTCTTTTTTAGTTCCCTTAATTTCCCTTAAGTTGTGCAGTGCAGTGAACTTTCTTTCATATTTGAGTTAAATGAACTTATTTTGTAAATTGTACTATTAGCTTTTACAGTGCATTAGTAACTAATTGAACTGGTTCAGATTTTACCATCAGTTTGTAAGGCCGCCACCAGCAGCTCTCTGCATTTAGTGCGCACGCTGTCCGTCGTGACGGGAGCAGGTGGGAAGGTGGTGAATTTGGGGGCGACGGGGGTGGTGGGAGTTTTCGGCGTCTCCGGCTTGTTACTAGACAACAAAAGGTAACAACATTTCACTGTTTTGATTACTGCTTAAAATAATATGTATTGTAAAAACACAAATACATAAAAAATTAAGGGTTCTATTATTTTTTATTCATATTTTAAAAAACAATATTGTTAAATAAATATTTGAGAAATATACTATAATAGGTTTAAAGAATCTAGAAGTTGCTATCAAGAGTATAGATGTGTTTATTTTTTTTTCCATCAAGTTCAAATTATTTTTTTCATAATGACTCATTTTCAAATAGTTACCTAATTTAGTAAATATAATGTCAAATAAATATTATTGTTATTGCAGCAGGAGTTATTTGCTATCTTTAAATTAAATAGTGTGCTATATATACTGTATATCAGCTTTATGCTGGCTGAAATATATTTTGTCTGCTACCCTGCTCGTTTTTTAAATGAAACATGCATGGATGAGTTGTTCACAATAAGATCTATAATATGCATTTAGAAAACAGATATGATGAATTTTAATTTCAAGGCAACTTTAATGGTTAGAATCCACACACCTGGTGTCGCTGGATCCAGGACAGTCTTTAGAAGATGAGGACTGAAGAGGAGATCCTCCTTTTTTCTTCTCCTCCGATTTACCCTCAGAACCATCTGCATAAAAGAATATTCACACAGTCCAGCATTATATATCAGAACACATGCTCATTGCGTTCTCCATCACCAAGTTAACATCCATAAGACAATAAGAGCTGGAAAGCAAACAAAGCAGATTCATCCCACCACTTTTTTTTAAGAAGGAAATTCTTCAGTCTCCTTCTCAATCACTGTCATTAACTCTAAAATAAGAGAAACACCATCTTTTTAAGTTGTGTGAGTGTGAATAGGAATGCAGTACCCAGCAGTTTCTTCCAGGTCTTGATGAGAGATTTGGCCAGTGTCTGCACCTCCTCTTCCGAGCTCTGCTTCCGCACTGCATTCACTGACATCCCGATCCGCGTGGACTGCAGCGTGCGACGCAATGAAACAGAGGGAAGATCACGTTTGTTACATTAAATATATCATTGGACTATCCAATTTGTGATACATTATAACTCATTATATACATATGACACAAGTGTTATAGATAACTATCTAGTATCAAATAACAAATTATGACGCTTTGACTACCTAATCATTCTTCTGCTACAAAATGCTCAAAAAAGGGGAGCTCATTATTGAATAAAAGAACGAGCAAATGACCGCTTAAGATTTTCAGCTATTTAAATGCAGTACACTAGGCATGATAACCTTTAATATTTTAATCACAAGAAATCAGGGACTGATCTGGAAAGGCAAAAAAACACAGCTCTGGGGTGTGTTTTCCTTAAGTATTAATTTTTCTTCTGTGTATCAATGCTCTTGTGTTTGAATTTCTCCTCAGGGACTAATTTAAGGCCTATTTGTCTGTACATTAACTCCAACCATACTGAAAATATCCATTCCCGGGTTATTATCTAACTACATCTAAAATGAAAACCATAAAAAAAACATTCATTACCTGAAATAAACTAAAGGTTAACTGAAATATTTTTTTTATATCTAATTTGCATTTGTTTACTAAACTAAAAAACCACATACATATATATATACACATATATACATATATATATACATATATATATATATATAATACAAATGACAAAACCCAACAAAATTACTCAAACTTTAACTAAAACAAAACACGTAAAATATTTTAAAACTAATATGAAATATTAATAAAAACTATAATAGTATCTCAATGATACTAAAATAATACCAATCCAGCTAATGACAAATTGAGCATAACGGTAGTTCTGGCAGGCCATGTTAGTCAAGCTTGCATCAGCTGACACTCAGCTGATCCACGTCTACCTATAGGATCACGACACCAATCATAATTCCCTTCATAAGGTCCCTTCAGTCATTATTCAGCAGCTATCGCTTCGCTCAGGAACTAAGCAGCCACCTCCATCCCCAGCTCCCCCTCTCGTCCAGTCAGGACTTGGCAGTGAATATATCATTGAGTCAGACCACTAAATCATGTTGTTAAAATAATCACTTAGAACATTAATGGTATCTGCTACATTTATCATTGATGTTGGTTCTGTTCTGTTACCCTAGGGGGGGGTATTCTGCTCTCCCTGCTCCTATCCATGCTAGGCTGCGTGGGAGTGGCAGGGAGTGTTTGCCCAGAACAGAACCATTCCCCAAACCTAAAATGTATGCTAATCATAAGTTATATTGACGATAGTGGTCCTGACAGAATAATCCTACAGTAAACGCACTCACATACAGTAGCGCATTTGAACCACTGGCTCTGTTCAGAATGGAATACTAGCATACTGCATTATGTACTGTGTACACTAGTATTTAAAAAACATAAAAAGTATGCAACATTCAATCTATGCAACATATGCATCTGAGGTATAGAAAAATGAGTACTTTGCCTTTTTAAAAATGATGGAACTTTTGGAAATACAATCAAATTATGAATGAAAATACAGGATCGTTACTATGTCCAAATTATTCATTCATCACTCCATTGTGGTATACAGTATTCTGTGCTATATACTGTATACTGGACTTTCTGGACAATGTAGTAGGTCATCCAGATATCCTACGCCCAAGTAAATTTTACATGAATACTGATTACATTCTACACACTGCAGAAATAGTACAAGCAGTATGCCATTCCAAACATAGCCAATGAGAACAGCAGCATGGGATTCCCTGACTAGAAGAGAAAGCCATGATTATGTAATCCAAGGCAGCACATGTTCTGCCCACAGACACCGTCTCCAGTCCTCCTGAGATACCTGTAGGGTCTCCAAAGACATCTTCATGTTCTTCAGCTCCCGAAGCAAGTCAATGGCACCATCCTGAAGATAAAATCACAACGAGGAAGTACAGTTACACAACAACTTCTCAAACGTAAACACTGGCTTCTTCAACTATAGGCTGGTTCACAGAAAAACACAGCCAGTCTGCACATAAATGCTGTGTTTTGGGGACAAAACTGGGACTGACTGGTGTGAAGTGTTGGCTTAAATGAGTCTTTTGTTTACGCTGGAGAAATTTGGAGAACAACCAGCTGCCAGCTCATCACAGTAACGTTACACAAACGCTTCAAACATGAGAGTAACGTTAAAAGCCGATTTTGCATGAGGATTGACCAATAAGAGCCCGGCGGTTGTCTGGATGAGGATGAAACAGGTGATAATCACACACAGAGTAACTAGATCTCGTTCTTGTTTAATACAGACAAACAGAAACGAACGCGTGGATGAAATCAACAGTTCTCTGTCCTAACGTACCTGTATTTCAGAAGCTATAGCAAATGTGTCACACTTACAGTGTTTTTCTTATGCACCATTTTGTCCAGCTTCTTTGCGATGCGCTCCACTTCTTGTTCCTTCACCATGTTTGCAGGTTTAGGGCTGTTTGATGGCGCCCGATGGCCGTGCCTCCATTTATGTGGGAAATGCGCCCGTCTCTGTGTGTCTCTTTTAGTGGCAGACTATGAGAGGAATCTGCTGCCTTTCTCTCCGCTCTAGAATGTTGTATAGCGATGTTCGAATCGCAAGCGAGTCGTTCTTTTCGGTTGAATCTTCTCACCGAATCAAGTGAACCTGTTCCGGTATGAATGATTCGTTCAGACTGAGCAGTTCTCGAGTCAACTCACCGACTCACAAGAACCGCGTCTTTTTCAGACATGTTTAAATCGTATTGAGCGCGAAAAGTGAGCTGACAGAACGTTTGTATTGGAGTGACTATGGGTGAAAGGTAAGTTACTTTAATAGTGGTAATGTTACAAATGAATTATGTATTCGAAATGTCTAGGAGTTAATTGGATGGCAGTTTTCTAAAAAAAAAAAAAAAATTAATGGCTGCAACAAACTGAACTAAGGCACGTGAAATTACAATAAACACATCTGAAAGAATAATACACAGTGAATACATAAAGGTTTAGCACATTTTACAGGCCACGCCGAGATGTCATTGATCACCTGATGGCAAATTTAAGTTGTCACGTCAAAAAGTCACTGAATCGTTTCTTAGAAGCGGTTCTTTGAATGCGCTGTTCAAAAGAACCGATTCTTGGAAATGATTCAGACTGCCCATCGATTCCGCGTTGAAGCAGGGTGTTATGGGAATTGGAGTTAATATGAATAACTTCAGAAGCAAAGCAGTCAAACACGAACAATGTGAAACAATATTTCTAACAATTCTAACTAACAGTTCTGATATTTTTGTCCAGACCATTTTCGTAAAAACATTTCGTAAACAACTTTTAATTTTTGTTTTGGCAAAAGACTCAGTGCCCTTTAATTTAATATAATATTTAGGTTTTTACATGTTTAATTTAAGAGTCTTTAAAATGAGCTGCTAAAAATAGCTACAGCAGAAATTTAACCTTATCACTGGTTGGCTTAACCTATAAGTTTACAGCTCACCTAAAAGTCCATTTTTAAAGAGCTCATTTGATCAAAAGGGCATTAAGAAAATTATTTACAAAACAATTTATTTATAAAACTGTACAATTACAGGAAAAAACAACAGCAGGTGTACAATAAGTGTAGATAAAATATTTACCATATTTGCAAAATGCAAAATTGCCCTTGGATTGTAAAATTTAATCAATATAAACATTAAAAAACTTAAAAAGTGTTTTGAACAACACATTGGTAAATGGCAAAGTTTTGGAATTAAACACATTTTGCGCTTAGTAAAATAATTAAATCATTATCTAATTATTACTATTGATCATTTTTGAGTGAAACAGTGACTGTTGTTCCTTGGTTGTTGCTCATTTTCCAAATCTCTTGTCAGGATTTCTGTTTTTTTGTGTGTGTGTGTAAGTAGCATCCTAATAAAAGGGATAGTTCACCCAAAAATGAAAATAATTTACTCTCCCTCGATGCTGTCCATGACAAACATGTTGGTGTTGATTATCAGCATTCTTTGAGTTCTGCAGAAGTCAGAAATCACATGTTGTCGTTAACTGACTTCAACACATTTAGCACACTAAGCATGCCTCGACATCATAATAAGGGATAAATTATTATCAAAAATGCATGCGTTCACTCTGTGGATCCTTGCTAAATGAGGACAGTATTATTTTGACCTGCTGTGTGGTGTGTGAACAGGTTTAAGTTTAACAGACTTTGGATTTTATCAGTAGAGGGCGTCATTGTAACAAAAGTTCTAAAGTATTTTGCAACCTAAACCACAAATAAAAATGCATGAATGCCATGGCATTAGACAACACAATATCAAACTAAGTGACATTTATTTTAACCTTTAGATTGTCTTAAGGTCATTTTTGACCTGGTAAAGAGCTGTTCACTTTGCCCTTTCAAGCATGTTATGCAGCCCAACTATTTTTGTAAAATTATGAATAAAACTTGGCAAAAATATTAGGCACTTTCTAATATTCAGCTGCTCACACATATTGTTTTCTATAAGGGTACAATGGTGCTAAATTTTACATGTAAATTAATTAAAATTAATTACTTTAAAATTTTAGTTTTCAATTGCCATTTTTGGTGTCTTTTTGTTTGTTTGTTTGTTTGTCTGTTTGTTTGTTTAATGCAAGGAAATGATTAATTGATTGGTCACCATTGTAAGAGTATCTCATATGAATCAGAAAAATAATCAGAGATATGCATTTTTTTTTTTTTTACTTGAAAGCAGGTTTGATTCACAGCTACTGGTTTTAGTGGCATTCAAGAATTAACTTTCTGATTAAAAGATACACAAAATGTAGTTGTATCTAAAAATAATTTATTCGTCAAGTAAAGAAAATATTACATTCACACATTGTTCTGACTGTTGTGCAGCATTTGTTCATTTTTAAACCAGATCGATACAGATTTTAGCATTTCAAGCGACAGTGAAAACAATAGTGACACGCTGAATCAGAGCTCTGAGCATTAATGTCCCATAATGCCCTGTTGAACCCACGGTATGTGCACATACAGGGGTTGAAGCCTCCATGTATGAGTGAAGGTGACAGAGTGGCATGTTCTCCAGCTGAGGAAACCCCACCTCAGCATTGAGGGAATGTGTTCAGAGGGGGGGGGGAAGTCCCTGAAACGGCCAGCTCAGGCCTCAGTCACTCGGGCAGGAAACCCGGTCTTCATCACCCCGCTGAGGTCATCTCTGATTATAACTGGACCGGGTTAAGGCAGCCCGACCGGCTCGCTTGAACATGCCCTGTTCCTGCCATACATTCCCTATTTAGAGGGATACAGGCGGTGCCACTTTGGTTCTTACTTTGGACTTTTTGTGTGGTTTAGAAATGTGCTGATTGATTGAGGTGTGTGTTTATTTCACTCGGCTTATCAGTGTGAGGCTGTTGCCGACCATTAATCTGTCATTACGAGGCATGGGGTCAAACTGATCTTAAATGAGAAATTATAGATTATGTTGTCATCATTTTTTTATAACGTTAACATTTTTCTTAACACTTTTTCACAACAAACAACTTTTTAGGACTTTTTTTCCTACAATATTCTTAAGAAAATATTTATTAACTATTGTGGCATTTTCCTCTTAATTGTCAACTTTTAAAAAAAAAAAATTCTAATATTTAGAAGAAAGAAAAGTAACACTTTAGTATAAGGACCAGTTCTCACTATTAACTAGTTGCTTATTAGCATGCCTATTATTAACATATTGGCTGTTTTTAGTATTTATAAAGCACATATTCTGCATCCCTAATCCCAATACCTAAATTTAACAACAACCTTACTAATTATCAATAAGCAGCAAATTGGGAGTTTATTGAGGCAAAAGTTAATGGTTTGTTAATAGCGAGAATTGGAATTGTTTTGACAGTTTTTCATAATAAATAAATAAATAAATAAATTAGTGCTGTCAAATGATTAATTGCGATTAATCACATCCAAAATAAAAGTTTTTGTTAACATAATATATGAGTGTGTACTGTGTATATTTATTATGTGTATATATAAATACAAACACATGCGTGTATATATTTTAGAAAAATATGTTATGTTTATATATTAAATATATTTATATATAATATAAATAATAATAATATAAATATATAAATGTATATACGTAAATATTTTCAAAAAATATACTGTATGTGTGTGTGTGTATTTATATATACATAATAAATAAACACAGTACACACAGATATATTGTGTAAACAAAAAGTTTTATTTTGGATGCGATTAATCACGATTAATCGTTTGACAGCACTAAAATAAATACATTTGTAAACAACTTTTAACATTTTATTTTATTTTATTTTATTTCCAAGTCTGGATTTTTATGAGCTACTTTAAGAAGCTCTCAGTTAAAATTAAAACAGCTAAATAGATGAGTACAGCAATGTATTATGATTAACAGTAGTTGGCCAAAGTTCACAGTTTATTTGTTGTAAATATGCTTCATTAATGTTATGTAACTGTATTCATATTTGAAAGATAAGAGTAATTATTTAAAAAAGCATTAAGTAGCCATACACTTATAACAACAAAATCATGTTATGATCATGTCAAAATCATCATCGTGTTATGAGATATTTTGCTCTTTATATTTACCTAATCAAAATAACTAATAATATAAAAATATATAAAAATACCTCACAATGATAACATATAACATGATAACTGATAGCATTGATGTAGTTTTTTGTTATAGAAATATGCGTAAAAAAAAAACAAAATATAATATCTCATCCTTTTATAAGAATACGTATTTTAGTATCAAAATATCTCATCATAACTTGAATGCGTTTTTTGTTATACAAGGAATGCTCACTTTACACCTAATAAATAATGAATGCTATCTACCAAATATAGTTAAAGACAGTTATATATCAACATTAATATGGTATGTATGCAATTAAGCAAATGTGTTTTTTACAGTACATCCAATGAACTTTGCATACAATGCCGTGTATTTAAAAGCTTCTCCCAGTAATCTCTATTGATTTTAATAGTTTGAAGCGTGTGCATTTGTTTAGCTCTGTTGAAAGCGCACAGGGAACAGGGCTCTGTGTGTTTGAGTGGGAGAAAGAGAGCAAAGGAAAGAGCTGTGACATCTCATGCAGGCAATATCATGTGTGCTGAGTTTAAACAGATCACTCTGTCAATAAGCACTTTCAAATTGAAATCAGATGCTGACCACTTCTAGTCCCAAACCTACATCCTCTTTACAATCACAGAGGAAATTTCACATCGAGTGAGTGCGACCTGTCCTGTGCAGTCAAAAAGCTTATGTATAATTGCAAACAGTTTGAGGAAAGAAACCCAGGGCTTGGAAAATGGTCATATGTGTTGTAGCGTTACTGTAAGCACGTTGGTATGTGTTTATTAAGGGCGAATGATGCAAGCTGGCCCTGGCACGGGCAGACACGGACAAATATCTCGGGCACCGACGAAAGCAGAATGCGAATGTTAGATGCAGTGTCTGCTTGACCTAAATGAGAGCTAATTGTGTTTATTCGGCTCGCTGCTGTGTTTCTTCTTCTCCGCGAAGTCTTTGGTTGCTGAACCGTGTTCTCATATTACCTTTGTAACAAATGTATCTTTCCCTGGCAGTCCTCAATATGATAACAAACTCCAGTCGATGCCATATTTAATGTCTAGAGTAATTTTTCATGCTGTTTTTCGCTCTCAGGCAGTGAGATACCGTAAAACATGTGAGCCTGGTCGAAGCGAATGATGAGTTACATAAAAATTCAGGGAGAAGGGGACTGAACATCATCCAAGATCTTATTAGAGACAAAGAAGCATTCTCCTCTTCTCTGTCAAGGGTCCTCTCCGTCTGAAAAGAAAGTGCATGTTCTTGATTTTTAACACATGTATCAGAACACATAAAACAGTGTCTGTAGGACTGCAGGAACAGCCCCAGGCCTGCTCTTGATGTGCTGGGAAAGCGATTTTAGGCCAGCGGTGATCTGCAGAGCCCACATATTACAGTTCTGCTCTGATCGTTTTCATCCTGAAATACACCACAACAAAAAGTCAAGTTGATTCTGCAGGACACAGAGCATCTAAACAAACATATTAGTTGTGTTTGCTTTCTGGACAGCCCTGGATAACACTGACTTCATTATTTACACTCCTCTTTTTTATATTCAGCAAGGATGTATTTCAAACTGACAGCAGACTTTTACATTTTTACAACTGTTGCAAAATGTTGCATGGTTTTTACAGAAATATTAAGCAGCACAACTATTTTCAGCATTGATGATAATAATATCAGCTTATGATTTCTGAAGGATCATGTGACACCGAAGACTGGAGTAATGATGCTGAAAATTCAGCTTGGCATCACAGGAATAAATTGCATTTTAAATTATAGAAAACAGTTAGGCCTATTTGAAATTGTTTGTGCTCTGTTTTTATCATATAAATGCAACCTTGGAGAGACTGCTTTCAAAAACCAATACCAACTGCAATCTTTTGAATGGAGTGCACTGTATATGACATTAACAGACGATATAAAACTATACAAAATTATAGTAGTTGACAATTTTACAACCCTAAACAATAATCCTCATAACCTCAAATGTCATTGGTTCTTGCACATCAATGTGACATTTGAGGTGCATATTGGAAAGTCTGTTTATGTGTCGTGTTTTGATTTGATTTCAAAGTGAATAAATTTCACTGTCATACAAATGATTATGTTGCTTCAGAAGACATATATTATCCATAGCAAGTCTTATTAATTTCACTCTAGCTTTATCAGTGTTATTTTAGTATTATGTACTATGATACATTTATAAATATTTTGAATTAAATTTTCATATTAATTAGGGTTATTATTAGTTTTTTAATGTTTGTTTTTTATATTAATTTTTGTTTTTTTTTTCTATAAAAAATTAATTTATAAATTTCTGTTTCAGTTTTAGTGCCGTATTATTTATATATAAATATTTTATATTTTATTTCAGCTTTATTTCAATTGCTGAAAATGATAGCTTAAGCAAAATTCAACTGTAAATCCAACTAATTATGGGTGCTGTGAAGATATGCATTGCAATGGTTCATCTTATAGCTTAATTATAATGGCACATGTATTTGGTTGTATTTTCCTGCACATTTTTACTTTACTACACTAATAGTATTACTACTAGTGATGCGTCCCTTAGTAAGCACCACACTGAGATGCTTTAATGACATCACCGTTTTCCCTTTTGGACTCACGACAGGCATTTGGCCTTCAACAGGAAGTACAATAATGCAGCCACACAATAAGCCATTAAACACATCACACACACATCAACGATCACAATTGCTCCGGCACACTAACCTTCTGTTTTCCTGCCGTCATCCAACCAGATATATATAAAAAATCTCCATGTTTAAAAACACACTTTTCATCATCTTTTACACTCTCTGTTAAGACCTCAAACCCCACTTTCTGCTCCAGAAAACCCCCTGCTGCCCCCAATCTAGTAACAAAACAACCCTCATCCTCTCAGTTTAAGCTTTCACCTCCTTTCTACGGCCCACATTCCCCCTCCAATCTTCGGTCCTTCCACAAGACCCATTGAAGCACTTTCTCTCTCGAGCAGAGCTGCTACCTCGCCGAAGCATTTGAGCAGCACCTCATTTGATCACCCCTCCTCTCTGCCCAGCCTTGACCCTCTCCGTCAGGGGAATTGAGTGCTTCCCTTTGGCCTGTCTCAGCAGGGTTACTGTGCTGCTGTGCTGCAGGGCGCTGTGTGGGAAGCCGTCAGCCCTCTCACTCTCACACGCACCTCACGGCTCTTCCTATTCAACGTTTCCTCCTGCTGCCGGTCTGCCATCGCGCTCACACATGGCTTTTTTGTGTTTTTGTTTAGCTGGTTTTGTTCTGTTTTCTTTTTTCATCTCTCTCTCTCTCCTTCTCTCTCCTCTGGGATCGGCAGAAGAATAGGGGGACAGTAAACCTGAGGTGTGCGCATTTCCTCTGCTGAGGCGCTGGCGAAGTTAGGACTCCGGTTGTGTCAGCATCCCTGCCTGCCGCCTGTCACTCTCGCTGTTCGCCTGCCTTCATCATCTTCCTCTTTTGAAGGGATAAGGGAAAATTCGGGCGCCATTTACATGCCCTAACATGTCTTTCCAAACTCATAGAACTTCATCCTTCGGTGGAACACAAAAGTACTCCACTCCAGAAGGATAATAATTGTGGACTGAATGTTTCAAGCTTTAAAGAGGACTTGAATTGATTGAATGTACAAAATTGAATGGAATCAAAATATTTCAATGATTTGCTGATTCTTGCGTGAAGCTGACTGAAAAGAAGGCGGAAAGTGGTTCTGATGTGGTATTTCATTTGCAAAGAACCAAGGCTTAAACCATAAAACCTTAACTTTAAAACAATAGGCCTAGTGCTAGTTATAACGATTTTACAGAATTGTGTAATCACTCTTTAAAGTTGTTTATTATAGTTGTTAATTATATATTAGAAGATGCAAATATATAGTATAATTACAACTTCAAAGAGTTAAGTGCACTATAGTACATATTAGTGTTGTCAAAAGACCCGGTACTTCGGTACCAAGTCGGTACTAAAAAAACGAAAACGTCACGGTACCAGGTTTTTTCAAGTACCGGTGGTACCGAGTACCCGGTCAACCCGGTTCTTGACGCATACAGCACTATGATTTCCGCGATGCAGAAAACGCGGACGGAATCGGGGAATCCAGTTATAAAAACGGAATTTACAGTTTAGCACGGAATGTCACGGAATTTGTCAAAGTTTGGATGAATTAATCAAAAGTAGGTCGTTACACTTAAATAAAGTTGCGACATGGACTAGTATCTGTAAATATTAAGCCGCAAAAGTCAATTCAAATATGAATCCCGCATGTTCTGCGAGTCTCTGTGTGAGTGAGTGAATGGCAGAGATGCGTGGTTATGTTTACTACATAAACAGCGCACCTGACACTCGCGGTGATTTCATCATTTGCCCTCTCAATGAGGACATAAATACATAAACAACATCTCCAGAACTGCTCTGAGGAGTCACTTCACGAACATTTTACCGTTTCATTTAGAGAGTAACACCAGCGTCATATCATATAGCTAAACTCACACAGATATGTAAAGGTATTCACTTCAACCAGTCAAAATAATATTTTATATTAAAGACATTTTTCCAGAAATATTTACTATTATTTTTTAGAATGTATGTGATACTATTATCTACTGTTGAAAAAAATTAATAAATTTTTATTTTTAAAGAAATAATCACACAATATTTCTTCCATGTTTTAATTTTAACAGTAAATCCCTTTATTTACCAAAAATATAAAATGTGTTTAAATTTCATTAATTAAAAGACAAATTAAATTTAGGTGAAACTTGTTTACTGTTTCGTACTTTATTACTTTCATGGAAAATCTTGAAACACAATTTTAAATAAATATAAAGAATGGCATTGATTTTTGTACATTTTATTTTTGTTTGACTTTATTAAAAATAGTATGTTTTTTAAATAGCATGTTTTTGTGTTTTGCTTTGGTACCGAGATTGGTACCGAGAACCGTGGATTTTCACTGGTATCGGTACCGAATACTGAAATTTTGGTACCGTGACAACACTAGTACATATGGCAAGAAATAGTGATCATGTGAATGTACATTATGGAAGTGCACTTTTTTCACCTGGGAATCCTGTTTACATTAACCTTAGGAGCGTTATATGATAATTCTGCAGTACACAGACTGCAAGTGACTTATTGTATCAACAGTCTCATTGTATCAACAGTCTCACTCTCTTAACAAACAAGAAAGGCATTTTTGTATTATTAAAAGCATTATAAGGTATTGTAAATGCTTACGATTGTTTATGAGTAAATTTTAGGGTAGATTGTCAGGCGTATAATGCATTATACATACTGGCTTCATAGAAAATGTTACCAAATTCACTAATGTTCTTCTAAAAACCCAGTTCATATTCTATATCAATTGTGTTTTTGGTGCCATGGCACGTTCAGCTCTTTGAAAGGTCACAGAGAAGATAAACCTGTAATCCATCTCTTTATAAATTGTTTTCATATTGTTTATGATCCACTTCCAGCCCCATGCTGTTTTATTTTTACTTAACTGAAGGCACTAATTCTTTGCATTCGTCTCCACCCACTGCTGATCATCACCATAGAGATTCATCCATCAGCCTTTCTGGATTCACCAGTGAACAGATCTGCTCGCAGGGATCTCGGCGTATGGGAACTCTCAGCGCTGTGTGAAATATTTAGGATGATGTATCTCGTGATCTCACTGCACTTTGATTCAGTCAGACTCTGGGAGATTTGTGTGAGTAACGGACAGATGCGTCAGTGAGCGGGGGACGTGTGGCCATTATATATTTCGGCATGCCTGCACACATTGTCTCAGGTCTTGTGGCATGTCGCTATGGTATTGTTTTTGAATGGCCTCCTGGGAGTGTGTGCGTATGTGTGTGTGTTCAGGCTGGATAGAAGCCATGCCCTTAATTGGTTCTGAGTATATGCTTAAGTGCATATTTGTGTGTTTGTGTTTTGCTGTGTCAAGGTCATACGTACATGTACCAGGTCCTATGTATGTGCATGTACGTATACAAGTTTATATGGTGCATGTACAGTATGTGATGCTAAAAATCCAGGCATTTACTATTTACTTTTTTTTTAAATGCACCATACTATAATTTCAACACTAGGGAGTGAATGTGATTTGTTTGAGCATTTTCCATTTTTATTTAATTCATTTTTTTTTTTTTTTTTTACACTGACATGAACTTTTTTTTTTTTTAAACTTAATTGTTCTTGTTTTAAGAGTGCATGTTTGTCTAGTGGTATAATTTTTATTTACATGCAAAAGGACAAACCTTACATATATTCAGAAGTTAATTAATACTTATTAATTAATTACTAATTAATTACTTATTAATTAATTACTAATTAATAAGTAATTAGTAATGGGGTTTGCTTACTAATTAACATTTGTATTCAGCAGGGATGCATAAAAATGTTTAAAAATGACAATAACAAAAAAAAAAAAAACACTATCAACAATAAAAATCTAATTTGTTCTTTTAACTTTCATTCAGTAAAAAAAAACATTGGAGTCATGGAAAAATCAAAAGTTTTTTTCCACAAAAATATTAAGTGTTAATTAACTGATAATTAAGTATTTAACTGTTTTTAACATTGATAATAATAAGACATGTTTCTTGAGTGGCAAATCATCATATAGAATAATTTCTGAAGGATCATGTGACACTGAAAACTGGAGTAATGATGCTGAAAATTGCCATCACAGGAAAAAAATAAAAAATGTATTAAAATAGAAAATAGTAATATTTCACAACATAACTTTTACTGTACATTTTTCATGTAATGATTGCAGCCTTGGTGAGCAAAATAGACTTTTTTCAAAACCATTAAAATATGTATATGGTGCGGAATGGTTGGAATATATTACTTGATTCTTAATGGTAAAATATTTTTCTATATACATTGTTTTTACTTTTTTTTCACTTTTCTGCTTTTCTGTCGATAAACTGGATATTTTGTCTATGCTGTCATATTGATGTTACTTTTACATGTCTCTTATCACTCTGTGGTTTAAAATAAACACAGTAAAAAAGTTAATACAAATTACTTTTTGGAAGCAACTCTCAAAAAAAAAAAAAAAACACTTCAAAAATGTGTTTGATTCGTCATGACACTTCTTCAGTGCAGTTGCTATTAAATGCGAAGCATAAATCTGCACTTATTGTCCAGGAAAACAAATGTTATCCCCTTCCACCCCTCTCTTTCCATCTCCCTCTCGCTCTCTCTCTCTCACAGACACACACACACACACACACACACACACATTCACAGCCATGCCAGTGTCAGCACAATTCCCAGAAACACCCCCATTCCTCCACCACCCTCTCAGGGCCGAGAGCGGCCTCGCTCTCCAGAGAACAGGCATGCCAGGCGCCAGGTCCGGCTCACACATAAACACACACAGACAGAGGCCATGCCCACGGTCTAATGGCCTCTGTGAACATGCCACATGCTCATCTACAGCGGCTTCAGTTTCTGCTCTCGTCTGTGGTGGCCATGTGTGTTTTGTTTGTGAGTGTTACAGTAGTTGTAGCCTACTACGCGAGTGTGTTTTCCCCTGCTGTGCTGGACTGCTGACTCAGCAGCGTGTGGTGTCTTTTTGCTTTCATGGACTCGTGTGTTTGTGTGTGTGTGTGTGTGTGTGTGTGTGTGGCCTCTTTGCACTTTATTTGCCCTGAGGTCTCATGTTCAAACAAACTAGCCATTGCCCGGCACAGCAAAGTCCCCGAACAGTGCGTGACCAGTAGTTTTATGTGTGTGATGGTCTCTGTATTTAAAGCCTAATTTCATGAGCGTGTGTCAGTGTGTTAACACTGCTCCATGACAGCATGAGTGTTAGTTATGCCAGTTAAAGTCTATATTTAAAACTAATTGTTGGGGAGACGCTTTGTTTACCCCCTCTGGAGCCATGTGGCTTGTCCATTACAAAACCAAATGTATTTGTGCTAAGTATACACACGCATGCTTAAAATATGCTCATATGTTATGTGTATGTCGACACATATCAAAAATATAGTTACCTATAGTTGCACCATCCTATATAGTGGTGTAACATTCTTGCATCATTTGTTAACCTTCAAGTCATTCTAAACGTATATGAATTTCTTTCTTATGTTGAACACAAAAGGAGATTTGCATGCAGTGTTCTCTGTCAGCTCTTTAGAATCAGAACAAGTGATGACTCTTTTGAATCAGTTCTGTTCAAAGAATCAGCTGAACTTTTCTGAATCATCAAAGATGTCGGTTTTGATTCAAATTTTTAGTAACAATTTTAGTCTGTTCGTCACACAAAGTGATAAAGTGATGTCTGATTCAGAATGAATGACTCTTTTGAATCAATTCTGTTCAAAGAATCTGAACTGTTCTGAAACTTTTAAGTGACGTCTGATTCAGAATGACTCTTTTGAATCAGTTCTGTTCAATGAATTGGCTGAAGTTTTCTAAACATTGACGTTTTCAATCTGAGTTTTGAATACATTTTTGGTGAGTAACAACTTTATTTTAGTGAGTTCAACACACAAAGCGATCAAGAGATGTCAATTCGGAGTGAATGACTCTTTTGAATCAGATCTGTTCAAAGAATCAGCTGAACTGAGGTTGTTGTTTTTTTTTAATAACTCAGTTTTGGTATGTTCGTCAAATAAAGTGATGAAATGTCTACGGTAAACTTCAAAAATATATTGTATGAATTGTGTGGCACATTTTTTTTCACAAGTTTATATTGATTCTTTTGTCATTTTAGAGCTTGACAGCCCCAGGCCTCATTCACTTTCATTATATTAAAATGAGGAGCCAGAACATTAGTCCAAAATTCACTTGTGCTCCATATAAGAAAGTCATACAGGTCTGAATCAACACAAGGATGAATAAATGATGACTGAATATTCAGTGCTGAGTGAGTTATTCCTTTAATGCACAGACAACAAACATTATCTCATAAGATGAAGGAGTTTGCAAGGAACCAATCCTCAGCAACATTCATCACTCATATCCACAGACTCCCAAGTCAAGTTGAGAAATCCCCTCCCTCACGTATTTAACATTTTCCAAATAGTTGTGCAAACCACAGAATAGTTCCCCTCGTTTTGTGGCAAAATGAACATTGGAGACTCTCTCCCCTCGAAGATGGCCGCCGCATCACATGAAGAGTTTCCAGCGGCCAAATGCAGCTCTACTTTCTCATTTTGGTGGATTGACAATTATATAGCATGGACACCACATCGTCTAACAAAGTATTATCTAGAAGTCACAGAGTCTAGTATGTCTCACTTCAGAATGTAATATCATTAAGTCTAGAACTTAAATCAAAGCTCACCCTTCCCAAAGATAAACAGCACTCAAAATAACACCAACAGAAAAACCCACAATCGTCTGAGAGAAAACTGACCCACGATGCAAAATCCTATATTTCTGTCCACAAGGAAGTTCTGACTAGTGCAGTATCACATGTAAAGAATCTGAAACGACAAAGGAAGCAAAATTTTACGTTATACAATGAACAATGTGCAAAATATATAATTATTTTGTGAAGCTAGGCCTGCTTGAACATACATTTTGATAGCAGTACTGGGGAATGTTACAGTATTGTGTTACTCTGACTAAAATGTTGCATTAAATTGTTACATTTTGTGGAAAGTAGCATATTTGTTTGCATTTGGGATGAACAGGCTGTAAAAAAGTGCTTTGACCAAAGAGACACATACAAAATATGACTTTTTATATATTTATTTTTATAATTGTATCTATTTATTTTATTTTTACATTAGTGACACATGAGAAAATGAGGTGTTTCGTTTAGTTTAGATATTTAGTGTTTGTCAGTAAATAAAGTAATAAATCAAAAAGTTTTTTTTTCTACCCAGGCTCATTAGAATCACATGCCTCCATCTACATTTCTGCAAAATTTAAAAAAAAAATTTTAAAAACCCTACGTATATGAATCCCTGTAGTTTCCAGTTGAAATGAATACCAGAAGCAGGAAAAACTCTAAAAACTTATATTCCTTTTCACACAGATTATAAATTACAGGACCAGAGTTTTGATTAAGGAACCATAATTTTTGCACAGTTCCTTCCACAATATTATGTTATGACTTCAGAATTGTTTTAACATGATTCAAGATTTGAAAACTGATACTTTTGAACGTTGGCGTCACATTTACAGATTCATATGCATGAGTTTTCTACAGAAGTAGGTTTACTCAGTACACTGTAAAAAAAAAAAAAAAAACGGTAAAATCTCCGGTAAAAAAAATGGCAGCTGTGGTTGCCAGAATTTTACCGCAAAAATATGGTAGCAACATTTCAGGTTTTACAGTTTTAACTTAAATTTACATTTAAATACCATAATTTCATTAATTCATATAATGTTAATATACCAACCTATTGAAGTACTGAAATCTGTTTTGTACAGTGCCTTTGTAATACACTGAAAACCAAGAGCAGGTGGTGATGAGAAAGTCACATGATGAACCAAAGCCCATCACAAGCAGCTTTTAAATATTAACATATACAGGTGCATCTCAATAAATTAGAATGTCGTGAAAGAGTTCATTTTTTCTTGTAAGTTATATCAAAAAGTGAAACTTTCATATATTTTAGATTCATTGCATGTAAAGTAAAACATTTCAAAAGTTTTTTTAATTTTGATGATTAGAGCTTACAGCTCATGAAAGTCAAAAATCTAGTATTTTAGAATATTAGAATATTTACATTTGAGTTTCAATAAATGACCATCCCTACAGTATAAATTCCTGGTATCTCTTGTTCTTTGAAACCACAATAATGGGGAAGACTGCTGACTTGGCAATGGTCCACAAGACTATCATTGACACCCTCCACAAAGAGGGTAAGTCACAGAGGGTCATTACTGAAAGGGCTGGCTGTTCACAGAGTGCTGTATCGAAGCATATTAAATTCAAAGTTGACTGGAAGGAAGAATTTTGGTAGGAAAAGGTGCACAAGCAACAGGGATGACCGCAAGCTTGAGAATACTGTCAAGCAAAACTGATTCAAACACTTGTGAGAGCTTCATAAGGAGTGAACTGAAGCTGGAGTCAGTGCATCAAGAGTCACCACGCTCAGACATCTTCAGGAAAAGGGCCACCAAGCCACTTCTGAAACAGGAACAACGTCAGAAGCATCTTACCTGGGCTAAGGAGAAAAAGAACTGGACTGTTGCTCAGTGGTCCAAAGTCCTCTTCAGATGAAAGTAAATTTTGCATTTCATTTGGAAATCAAGATTCCAAGAGTCTGGAGGAAGAGTGGAGAGGCACAGAATCCATGTTTGGCAGAGTCCCAGAAGTTTCCACAGTCAGTGATGATTTGGGCTGCCATGTCATCTGGTGGTGTTGGTCCACTAACTCTGAAGTCCACAGTCAACGCAGCCATCTACAGGAAATTTTAGAGCACTTCATGCTTCCTTCTGTTGACAAGCTTTATGGAGATGCTGATTTCATTTTCCAGGAGGACTTGGCACCTGCCCACACTGCCAAAGGTACCAAAAGCTGGTTCAATGACTATGGTGTTACTGTGCTTGATTGGCCAGCAAGCTCGCCTGACCTGAACCCCATTGAGAATGTATAGGGTATTGTCAAGAGGAAGATGAGAAACACCAGACCCAACAATGCAGATGACCTGAAGGCCACTATCAAAGCAACCTGGGCTTCCATTACACCTGAGCAGTGCCACAGGCTGATCGCCTCCATGCTACGCCATATTGATGCAGTAATTAAAGCAAAAGGAGCCCCTACCAAGTATTGAGCGCATATACAGTAAATGAACATACTTTCCAGAGGGCCAACAATTCACTAAAAATGTTTTTTTATTGGTCTTATGAAGTGTTCTAATTTGTTGAGATAGTGAATTGGGTAGGTTTTTGTTAAGTATGTGAGCCTAAATCATCTAATTAAAAGAACCAAAAAGACTTAAACTTCTACTAGATCCCTTGTGCATTAAATTTATTTAATACACGAGTTTCACAATTTGAGTTGAATTACTGAAATAAATGAACTTTTCCACGACATTCTAATTTATTGAGATGCACCTGTATAGAAGGTGCACAGTGTCATTCACACAAACACTAAACACCATCATGGTAACACACATGAAACTGAAATAATGCAATAAGCATTAATTTAACAACATTAGATGTGACATACAACCCTAATGCACAAAACTGATAAGAAAAACACTAAGAAGAAACATAGTTATTTCAACAAAAAAACATCAAATTTGAAATCTAACAGAGAATTTTGGGAATGTCAGTTCACGGTTATCCACTGTAAATTATATGTTCTATTTCCCCCACTTCCAAAAACGGTATACTACTGTAAAATTACATGTAATGTCCAATACAGTTTTTCACCATATATAGTAGGGGAACTTACCGTTAACCATATAACAGGTTTTTACTGTAACAATTTTACAGTCTTTTACCATTAAATTCAGTCATTTTTTGTTTACACGATACAGTGTTGCACTTGTTAGGTGAAGTGCCCCGGTGCGAATCCCATATGGTTTGACAGAACAGCTCAAACCCACGTAGAAGAAAGTTAGTATAGCACTGTTGCATTTTAAAGTACTCCTCAAACATTTAAATTCTGAACCAGAAAAACACATTCCTGAAGAAACACTTTTTGTTACATTTGTAACATTTTTTTTGTATTATTGCTGTTGTAATTGAATTCATGTAATATGTGTAACATGTATAGAGTAATGTGATACCAAAATGAATCTAGAAGTCAAAATAGTGGCAAAGTGTAGCAAATCTATTTTCTTTTCCCTTCTATATGTGTTACATGTACTGTAACACATTACCTGTAACACTGTTTTTAGATTTATTGCTGTTGTTACCAACTTAATTTACATGTTGTGTGCAGCATGTACATTGTAAAGCATTACCAAAATAAATCTAGAAGTCAAAAGAGTGGCAAAGTGCCACAAATCTCCTTTATGTGTTACATGTACTGTAACATATTAGCTGTAACACCCTTTTTCAGTTTTATTGTTGTTG
The DNA here is from genome assembly GCA_021397915.2 of Tor tambroides. Taxonomy (NCBI): domain Eukaryota; kingdom Metazoa; phylum Chordata; class Actinopteri; order Cypriniformes; family Cyprinidae; genus Tor; species Tor tambroides. The sequence continues at coordinate 11,194 of JAFVLL020002396.1, read as the reverse complement.
TTACCAGTTTAATTTACATGTAATGTTTAGCATGTACACTGTAAAGTGTTACCAAAAATCTGAACTCATAACAGAAGTCAAAAACAGTGGCAAAGTGCAACAAATCTCTGTTCCCCCCCCTCCTGCGTGTCTGGGTGAGCCCAGGTTTGACCTACAGGTCATGCCTGACCACGCAAACTCTTTTGCTGATAGAAGGTCAGCTGACGTCCTGTGGTGCTCCGTTTTGTTCCAATCTGTGATCGCTGCGCTCATGAGTTTGGGCCAAGTCCCTGTGTGTCCAGCGCTGATAGCATTGACCTAAGAAATCACCACATCTGATTTACTCTCCCACAGTGGAATTACAAAAGCAGGCTGGTTATCTGCACACCAGCTCGTCTTATTGAATTAAACAAGCCTCCCTCGTTTTTTTGCCCTCCCGAGCGTATAGATGGAAAAGAGAGATTGGTTCCGGAAATATACAAGAGTTTGACTTTAAAAGTTTACAGCATGAAATGAAAAATGAAAGACAGAAAAACACAGCAGACAAAACAGTCCCAGATCTATTTGTTGTGTAGCGTACGAATACGTGAAACTTTGCAAGATTTCTCCCAAAGCCGTGTCTTATCGTGAGTCTACATCGTAAATTGTGCCACCCTCTTCTTTTATCCAAAAATCAGTGTATTGTTCATATTTCAGTCATTACTTAACTAGCATACTGCGATAAAACACTACAAAATATCAGGAGAGTTAACCTTCCAGGGTTGACCACCAGTTCAATAAACCCGCTTGAACTCAGTCTTACTGTGGCCTAATGTTTTCCAGATTTGTTTTAATAGTAATAGTAATAATTGCTTTGAAATAATGATTGATAGGTTTAGACAGTGTCATATGGGGTGAGGAGCTGTCAAGTATTTGAAGGTGTGGTTCACATTCTTAGTGTATATATAACAGTATTATGATACTAATTGCAAGTTTGTGGTTAACAAGATAACATAAAAAAAAAAAAAACCTCCCTCTGATTTCAAGACGAGGCAAAGTGGGTGATATAGCAACATCAGTGTTGCTATAGGCTAACTATACTTATGTAGTTGTAGTGTATCTAAATAGCCACAAAAATCTTTACAGGGAACCCAAAAGACTACCATTCTAGATGTAAATGACTTTCTTCTTTCAGACGAATACAATCAGAGTTATATTAAAAAATGACCTGGCTCTTCCAAGCTTTATAATGATATTCAATAGTCCAATAGAAGCCCAATAAGTGCATCCATCCATCATAAAAAATGCTCCACACAGCTCCGGGGGTTAATAAAGGCCTCCTGAAGTGAATCTATGCGTTGATGTAAGAAAAATATCCATATTTAAAACTTTATAGCTGTAGCTTCTGTGAACTGTTGTACGCATGTACATGAGAGAGTGGTGTTCCAGTGGATCACGTAAGCGTTTTCATTTTTGGGTGAACTATCACTTTAATATGACTGAATAACATTAGGTTACACCTATCTTTAAAGTAACAAGCACACTGTACCATGTTTTACAGTGTTTTCTTCAACAGCTCTTGCATTTAAACACTATCCAAACGTAAATTAGTCATGAACATAAAAAGTATTTTGCTATAAATAATAAGAAGTAGAAGAACATTGGATATTTTGTTAAATAAATAAATACATAATAATGCATTTGACAAAATGCATACATTTTCTGCATTTTACAATTTATATTGATGCACTGTGATATATATAGAACACCATGTATGTCTGACATCCTGTGACAAAATATATAAAGTAAATGCGTATAAATATTATTGCTATGTATATCACTATAACCAAAAATAGGCAGGATAGTCACATAAACCTTATCAATCATGTGATAGCTTGAAATTATTGAATTAACCCATTTAGCATGTTCTTTCTTGCACCAGGTTGAGCAACATAGTAGCTGCAAAATAAATTCTTATGAATTCATATGAAATTGTTCTCTCTTAAAATTAAGTTACTTTTTCTCATGAGATCAGGTTCATTTTTCTCCAGGAAAACAGAGCAAAAATATGGATGACTCATCATGCACAACACAGATTTGAGTTCTTCAGTTGCAATTTAGCACATTTCTTTCCTCCACCAGGTCGACCTGATACTGCAACTTAGTAGCTGTAAAATTTAACGGCTCTTATAGTTTGTCATTTTAGCGCGGTCTGAACCCACAGTTCAGGGTTCTAATCTCACACACACACATAACGTCTATGGTTTTGCCTCCCAAAGCCATTTCCATCCTCTCTGTCTCTGTGACACAGCCACAGCGCTGAATACACTGCACTTCCGTCTGCCTTTTCCCGCACCGCAACTGCACTGTCAGCGAGTAGATATTCTTAGACCCAAACCCGGGCGCTAATCAGTCTCGCTAGCCTAGCATTGTTTATCTGTGTGAGATGACTTTGATTCCTCATTCTGTTCCTTCAGAAAAAAAGATTTATTTAAATAAATAGCTCTCACTTCCTTTGTCTCAAGCCAAGTCACTATCATAACATGACCGGTCAGAGGGCCAGAGGAAGGTAACGGGGAGATGGAGCGTGGCTGCAGGCTGCAGATAGAAGAGGTGTACCCTGGGAAAGTGACCTACGCTCCACCACACCTCAAAACTCAGTAAGACACTCGTTTGGGATTATTAAACATGAAGGAAAGAGCGAGACACTGACAGACAAGGCTTAATTTAGTCACTTCCTAACCGAGGGCTCCAGCAGTTTTGTCCTCAGATTACTCAGATGGATCATCAGACAGGAATGTGATATGGAAGACAGACTGAGAGAGAAATGTGATGTGATGTCTGCAGCAACTGTAAAAATAGTTCAAAACAGTTTATTGATGCCATCTGTATATGCTGGTATGCGCCTAAAAGATGACAAAATCAAACCGTTTTTCACCTCCAAAAAATGATGCAAAAATATTGATGACTCATCCTGCACAGCAGATTTTTGTTTTCCAATGAGAATGTCCTGCCCCCTAAAACAACCTGCAACAGACTAAGAAAAAACAGTCATATACCTGATTTCGTATAATTGCAACAATACTGTTCAAAGGTTTGAGGTTGGTTTTTGAAAGTAATCGCTTGTATTATCTCTCTCTATTATAAAATAGTATTACAATTTAATATAAATGTTTTTTATTATTATTTGAATATACTTTAAAATGTTATTTATTCCTGTGAAAGCTGAATTTTCAGCATCATTATTCCAGTCTTCAGTGTCACATGATCCTTCAGAAATCACTCTAATATGCTGATTTGCATTTTATGTTTCTTATTATTATAAATGCTGAAAACAGTTTTGTTGCTTCATATTATTGTGGAAATAGTGATACTTTTATAGGACTCTTTGATGGATAGAAAGTTCAAAAGAATTTATTTGAAACAGAATTTTTTAATTCTTGGAAATATGTTGGATTATGGAAGTAAACTATATTCTGAAGACTGTTTCATGCTGATTTAAAGCAAAACAATTTTTGCTGTTTTTGATCTGTCTGTAATTATGGTAAACGGTCTAGATTTGCAGGACACAAATATACTTGTAAATATACAAATATATACAAGTTTGCCTCAATCATCAATACCATAATGCTAAATGTCTGCTAAATTACAGATTTTTACATCCACTAGGACCCATTTCTCAATAGGTCACTTTTTCAAAACTCTCTTCACCAACTTCAACTGGGCACAGCAGTTAATTTCACATTAAAAAGTGCACTAAAACTACTTCTTGTCACCCAGCAAACACACTTTGTCACTCATTTATGGGGACAGTTGTGGCCTAATGGTTAGAGAGTCAGATTTGTAACCCGAAGGTTGTGGGTTCGAGTCTAAGGTCCAGCAGGGATTGTAGGTGGGGGGGAGTGAATAACCAGCGCTCTCTTCCACCCTCAATACCACGACTGAGGTGAGACCCTTGAGCAAGGCTCCTGGGGCGCCACAGCAATATGACTGCCCACTGCTCCAGGTGTGTGTTCACGGTGTGTGTGTTTTTTCATTACTCACTGCTGTGTGTGTGCACTTGGTTGAGTTAAACACAGAGCACAAATTCCGAGTATGGTTCGCCACACTTCACTTATAAAACACCTAAAAACACTAACAACAGGTGGCAAAAAATGACAGCTCTCTAATGTTTAGAATTTATGTTACATTATATCCATGTTTACATTATAGTACAACATTTTTCCTAAATTTTCCACTTTTGTATAGATGGTATAATGAAATTTAAAGATTAACAGCTGATTAACATCAAGTGTTTTGATAGCATTTAGATTTGATATATATTTCAGTATGGTATTACTATAGAAGTACAGCAAATTCTTGTCTTACTAAGTTTTGTACTGTGTTTCAAACATAAGTTTTAAAAGAGTATGTAAATATGCAGATTGGCCTGTAGGTAAATAGTTCTGGTGGTTTTTGTGTCTGAGTGAGAAAGGAATCCAAGGTAATGCGAAAGATGTAATAAAATATATTTTGTTCTGAAGCAATGATAAATGATCCACAGCCTAGCCCACATAGACTGCTGTTGTGCCTAATTTGTGAAGAATTAAAAAAAAATTACCTAAGTATTGAGAAATGTGTCCTAGCGATAGTAAAAAAAAAAAACTGTAATAAATCTAATAAACTACGATAAATGACCATCAGTAGATTAGCTAGAGTGAATGCGTGTGGATGTGTTATTGTATGGCTACCAATTGTTTCAGTGTGTGTGAGAATATTGTCAACATGGGGGATTCCCAAACATAGTTGCTTCCATCCATCAGAACAAACTTCCCTTCATCAAGCGGCAGAAAATAGAGCAGCGCATGAATATTTCATAAAACCTTCACCTCCAACACACACACACACACTCATAAATACACTCATTTGGAGCAACTTCAGCATATTCATCAATAATCAAAGCAAACACACACACTCATTGACAGAGTCTTTGTTCATCAAAATGCCTGTGCGTGTGTATTTATGTGTGTGTGTGTCCTCGCCCCGTACAGTAAATAGAGAAATAAAAGATGAGAGAGTGTTGTGAAGTTCTCCTCCTCTAGCCGCTCAGTCTGGAGTCTTGGCCAAATTTCCGCTGTGGTGTAGGTGTGGTGCCCGTCTCTCGTTCTTTCACAGAGACACAGAGACAGCGGTGAAGTGGGAGTGCTGTCGCTCGCGGCGGGCAGGAGGCCAGCGATCTGCCACGCCAAACCGGGCACCTCCACAAGAGGACCCGAGGGGTCGGGTGGGTCAAAGGTCAGCTGTCCTTTCTCTTCCTCAGCATTCCCTCTCTCTCTCTCTCTCTCGGTATCTCTCGATCTTATCAGGTCCCGTCACGGCGGCCTGCAGGAACATCCCTGACTTCCTGTTTCTGGAGGTGGTGGGCGGCAGGAGGTGGACTGGAGGAGCAGTGAGGCGGCCGCACACACATTTACTGTGAGAATGTCCAGGGGGGAATACGGAGCAGACAGCCAGGCGAAGACCATTGTCACGTAGCCAACTTTCACCATCTAGGAGAGACCTTCCCGTCCACACGGCCCGTGCAATATTTCCCGGTAAATCACTGACGCAGCAGAAGCACTATGTGTGAGTACATTTAAGTTCTGTCACAAACACGCCATGCCAGATCTCACAATGTGAATATAAAGGTTAAACCTTTCCAATTTAGGGTTATTATAGTTAACTAAATGTAGAACCATAACAAAACTTTCATTACTTAAAAAAAAAAAAAAACTTTAACTGAAATAAAATATTTATTAAAAGAAAATATTTCAGCTAGCTGCTAAAGCAATTTAGTTTATCTTGATACTTAAATGGTACTAAAATAACTAAAACTGAAATTTTTATAAAACTAAAACTGAATATATTTTATTTAAATAAAAAAAATCATTTTAACATGGGTAACATGAATTTCTTTGTGTTGTGCTTAAAACATAAAAACCATACCAAATTATTATATTTATTATGTTTCATTTTTTATTGCAATATATATATATATATATATATATGTGTGTGTGTGTGTGTGTGTGTGCGTGCATGTGTGTAATTTGCAATAATATATATATATATATATATATAATTTTTATGCTTTAAGCACAACACAAAGAAATTCATGTTACCCATGTTAAAATGACTTTTTTTTAATCAAAATAAACTATTTTCTGGCAAGTAATTAAATAAAAACACTTTTTTTCTGCTGAAAAGTAAATAATAATAAAAATAAATAAATTGGTGTAGTAAAACATTATTATACCTTGCTTAAAACTTATTTAAGACTATTGTAATAATATTTTTTTGTACATTTTTCATGATCATTTACCACATTTTCTTCACAAACCATTAAATTTGGGATATTATGGAAGTAGCAGATTTCTTTTGGATTGTGATGCACATCTGGGTGAAACAGATTATGAAAAAAAAAAAAATGTTGGGCAGGGACTTGGTTCTGTTGTTGAATTATTATTATTATTTGGGGCGATGAATTGTTCACAGTAATATCAATAACAGGCCTTTATAAAATAGATTTGAATCAAAAGACTTACATTTCATGCCAGTTTTAAAATTCTTTTTTGTTTTGGCATTCCACTGCGCTGCTTTTCCATTGTTTTTCTATGTAAATATGTGTTTGATGGACATATTTGACTGTTGTGCTCAGTGTTCTAAAAATGTTAATTCAACTGTAAGTTCAAAAAAATGTGTATTTAGACCTTGCTTTTTTTCATAGCCCTACATCCCTCTTATTTAAAGCTGAGGGCATGACAGTAATTTTACACACAGATCAACTAGAGCTGCACATTTCCCTTTTTACACCCATCACCCTCTTTGCATAATAGCTCTCTCATCTTCCCAAAGACAAATGCCAGCACCATTATATTTCAGAAAACCATGACAAGTCCTCACAGATTAAACAATAAAACACCTCTCGTGGCCTTTTGTGGCCTGTTCCTGATCTGCCTACTGTACTAATGGAGCTAAATCCACTTCACATACACATAAAACTCCATTTCCCTCTGTGCGATTCTGTGCGGCCTGAACTCTCATGCCTCGCCTTGCATTTATTCATAGAGTTGAGGATATTGATGTACTGCTCAATGGGGGGAGAAATTGGCTGGATGCAGCCATCTAAGACTGGATGAATTGCATAGGTGTGGAGACAAGAAACCACAGGACTAATTTGTGGTTTTCACATGGACATTTGAGAATGTTTAAATGTGGTTACTTCACATTCTTGCAAGGTAAATCAAAAGCCAACTTTACATTTCACACACATGCACTTGTGTGCAATATAGTTTTAAGCACATGGACATAGTTTAAGAGTGATGGTCTTTAACTTTCACATCCTCTTGAGTTAGATGAGGTTAAACGATTGTGTTCAACTGTTGTTGACCGTGACCCTTCTCAAAGGAGCGAGGCAAGCCGACATCCCATCTCATTAAGAGGTCGCCCTCCCTGACCCGTCCCATGTTTGGCATTTCTTCTATATTTGTAACCAGAGTGATGGAGATTGGCCTACTTTCTACTTCAGTTTGTTGGCAAACATCACTATTTTTTATATTCTCCATTTTACTCGCATGAAGTTAATGAAGCTCATTGTGAAGTGTGAAGTTCATTGTAATCGCAGCTGTTTAATGACTCGCCTCCTATGCTGCATTTTTCACTAACAGCCATGTAATAAATGCTGCTGTCAACCAGAGCACGGCCGTGATTTCAGCTCATTGGACTATAAAAATAATGTTTAGATGAGCAATAAAAATACTTTTTTTACATGTTCACATACAAACCCAGACAGGAATAACGCCAGCATACAATGTGAGTGTTATCCTAAGAATTTTTTTTGGACATAATTTTTGTCTTTTGACACAAAAATATATTTTGAATGAAATCTTTTGTCATGCAGAATATTTTAGTATTATATATTTTATTTATTATATATGAATATATATATATATATATATATATATATATAAACAAGGAAAAATGTAAAAAAATAAAAATAAAAAAAAAATTAAGATAAAACATAATAAAATCCAAATTAAAAAATAAAGTACAGTATATGAAAATGTACAAAACTTCAGCTCCTAATATAATAAAATGTATAAACTCAAGTATTAGCTATACTTTCTAGCTGTAGGTTTGAGAACTTTTCATGTCCACGATTTTAATAAAACAGCCTTTACACTTCTCACTCCTATATAAATAATCTGCACTGGAAGAAAAAATGCTGTAGCACATTACCTAAAAATATGCTTCTAAATTATCAGGTTTTATCCAAGTCAAATATAATATTTAATATGACTAAATCAATCTGACTATATTGGGTTACACAAAGTAATTTTTAAAGGTCACATACGATAGAACTAATTTTTTAGGGTAAAAAACTGCATGTTTTCACTTTTTACAGTGTATTTTTAAATAAATGAAGGGTTAACCACAAATATTTAGCTGTGAAAACTGTCTATAAATCACTTTAAGTATAGTTATTTCATGCTACCAAGAAACCAGAAAGCAGGCTTTGCCTTATATTCAGGGCAAAGGTTGAATGCATCTAAAATGGTTATGTTACATTAGTGTGTATGTTGGGTTCATGTGTTTTCTTCACTTCGTGTTGACTGCCATGTCTTTACATTTGCGCTCATTGTTACAAGTTGTTAACACTCAAGTGCACAGCCTTCTTTGTGGTCCCGGCCCCCCAGTACAAACAGAGTTCCTGTGTATGCGCAAGTGTGTTATGATTTAGTGTATGTGCCCTATATGAGTGTGTGTACAGCAGGCCTAAAACAATGGCCCTCTCAGATTACATCTCTCTGTCTGTGGAGGCTGTAAAGGGGGGCAGGAGAACTCCCACTGGCTACCCCTCCCGCCTCTCCTGTTCGGGCCGACGCTCTGATTGGCTCAGGCCACATATATATTTACAGCATGGGTTCATCAAATCTCACTACAACTTTCAAACTCAGAACAAGAACTATATACCGTCTGGAGGGCAGGAGTTACAAAACACTAACATCTGTGGGATTTTATACTTCTCTGAAACATCCGAAAACAAAGGGTGCAGCCTTTTCTAACTCTTTTTCTTTCTTTTTACAATTTGTTTCATTTGGGTTACTGGTCAGTCTGTATTTAAAGTAGCTTAAAGTAGCAAAGAGACATCCTGGTGTTGCTTCTATCCAAAGACAACAGCGTGCTTTAACCGTGGTGGTCTTGCTGGAATGAATATATCTGAGTCTAGTTGCTGTCAAGAGGCCAGTTCTCAGCCCAGCCAGGTTGCGGAGCGTGGGACATGGGGTGCCTCTTCCAGCACTCCGGGCCCTGACCGGGGACATGGTTTTGACCGCAGCCGGACCACAGAGCTGGTGCCGGTGCCCGGCTCTGGAACACGGACGGGGTCCCGAACCGGAGCAGAGGCCAGGACGGGAAGCCCGGACTCAACCCGCCCTGGAGCTCTGACCCTGGGCTCCGGCGAGGGGAAATCAGGGGGGGAGTCAAGGATCAGGAGGCCGATGAATGCCTTCATGGTGTGGGCTAAAGATGAGCGCAAACGTCTGGCCCTCCAGAACCCAGACCTGCATAACGCCGTGCTCAGTAAGATGCTGGGTAAGATACTCGCTATATATCACATCTTAAGCTGGGGTCAATCTAGTGCATCAGGAGGGTGCGATGTCACGGATGTGGCATATTTGAAAACTGGTAGTTTAAAATATGAAAATTCAAATAAAAAATATATAATATATGTGTCAGAATTGCCTAATTAATACATGTAGTAAAAAATAAAATAATTAAATAAAAATAAAGAGTAATAATTACATTTTAAAAAGATTGTGAATGTGAGGTTATTAAAGGAATAATTGGAATAAAATTATATGACTAATAAATGACAAGCAAACACGACCACAATGTCAGTTAAATCTTTAGTAAATGGCCATAAAATGAAGTTAATTCCAAATCTAAAAGTTTAGACATGATCATTTTTGGGTTTATTGTTAAAATGATATTCATGTCGCACGAAATCACGTCCTTATTCACTCCCTGCTACTTCTACAATCAGGCAGATTCATTGTCATTTAAAATGATAACTCAATTTTATATTTACGTAAAAAAAATAAATTCAATAAAAATTAAATGTGCCAGTTTATTATTATAATTTAAAAAGAAAAAAACTGAACTTTGTATTGCGCTCAGAATTATCGATTAGAAAACAAGCCTTGGGCGCACATGACATGGAAGTCATTTGAAACGTTTGTAAATCTTGCACAATATTTGTGTTTGGCTGTTTCTCGGAGAGACATTTTGATGTCCTTATTTTTTGAAATATAACAGGGCTGTGGCAGACACACAAGCTGCCGATTGTCTGCATCCATTGACCCATTAATAATTCAAATACTACAACCCAACCCCGTGTGCCCCGCACCAGTTACACGTAATGATTTGCTCATGTCACACACACGTTTGTCAGTGCTTGTGTTGCATCTGTTTTCACCAAAAGCAATCGCTGCTGCTGCAAACGTAACAATTGTGACAGTGCATTTAAAAATCATTTGTGCATGATTATATTTGTATATTTATTCCAGTGAGCTAAATTAAAAACTTTTTAAAAATAATCAGAAGAATCTGGCTCAATACCCTGGCATTGTTTCTAGATTAAATTAGAACAATGTTGTAGTGACTAAACTAGGTATGATAAAAAAATCATATTTATAAGCTACTAAAGCAAAAACAGCAAAAAGTAGCACAACGAATCCTACAACAATGACACTGATTGGATGATGTTTTTAGGTCAATCCTGGAAGGCTCTAAGCACACTAGACAAGCGTCCGTTTGTGGAGGAAGCCGAACGACTCCGTTTGCAGCACCTCCAGGATCACCCGAACTACAAATACCGTCCTCGCCGCAAGAAACAGCCCAAGAAGATGAAACGAGTGGAACCAGGTTTGCTCCTCCAAGGCCTCGCTGGAGGCCCGGGACCAGGAGATGCCTACTCGCCGCATCGCCATGCCCATCATCTGCTGCCTCCCCTGGGACACTTCCGAGACCTCCACCCCTCCGGAGCTCCGGAACTGGAGAGTTTTGGCCTGCCGACGCCGGAGATGTCACCGCTGGACGTTTTGGAGGAGGGAGGCGGAGATTCAGTGTTTTTCCCCCCTCACATGCAGGAAGATGTGGGTCTGGGTTCGTGGATAAACTACCACCAGCATCCAAACCATCAGACTGGCCACCACCCTCA
>JAFVLL020002394.1:0-28014 GCA_021397915.2 Tor tambroides | reverse complement strand
GGGCACTGTATATATATATATATATATATATATATATATATATAAATTACATTGATAGTATTAATCTGAACATATGATCTTTATTAAAAGAACATATAAAATAAGAGAATAAAAATAAGTATACTTTGCAATTAAAAATGCTTACAAATACATACTTTAAGTGTATTAGTGTGGTTAGCATGTGATATTTTGTGTATTTCTTCTTTCATTTTATCAGTGCCTAAAATGAACCCACTGTGCTCAACACATTTACAATGAGCTTTATTGCCTTAATCAGTGTGGTTTTAGTATAACAAACCCTCATAGCTATTACAATAAATTGCTTTTAAAATGTTATCAGTTCCATAATAGGAATGTTCTAGTGCAGTGTAATTACGAAATATTTTCTTGAATATAGATCATACATAAAAAAAAAAAAAAATAGTGTAATAGATGCTTTTGCCTTGAAGGAAGAATTGTAAATGTTTCCCTAGTGACAACAAGAGCAGGAACAATCAGTGAATCTACTGTGTCTATAACAGAGCGGCTGTGTGCAGTCGGTTCCGGCCAGTTCTCATACACAATACGTGGGATTTCACAAGCTTAACTACCTGAGGTTCATGTCTACTCTAAGTGCTCTCTGTCTGCTTTCTTAAGTGTGTGTGTGTGTGTGGGTGTGTGGGTGTGTGAGGTGAGGGAGTGTGTCTTTGAGACGAGGTGAGCATGTGGGAGGTTGGTTTGCTGTTTTGTTGCGATTGTGTGGGTAGAGATAATGCATTTTTAGAGTCGTCGAAGAATGAATGTGTGTGGATTCTGAGTCAACGCAGTTAACCTGTCAGTCACTACAATGCCATTGTTGTTCAAGAAAACCATTGTCTGCTGCACGACTTCAGCGGCTATTGAAGTACCAGTATTAGTCTTAGGGTTATGATTATTTATTTCACTTCTCTGTTTACTTGTCATCTTTATTATCATCTACATTATTGTCATCTACATTATCATCATCTAGCTGCTTAAAGTACTTACAGTACTACTACTTAAAAGAAAAGGCCACCCGAAATGATTCTGTCATCATTATCTGACCTTCTTGTTGCTTGGAGTCCAATGACTGACTTTCTTCTGTGAAACGCAAAAGAAGACATTTAGCAGAATGTTCAAAATGTTCTGTCCATACTGTGTGGAAAACAACATATAAAATCATATTAAAAGCTGTCTGTATGACTTTCATGTTGATTGCATGGTGTTTTATACTATTTTTAAGTTAGTCAATTTAGTATATCAAACAAAGAAAACCAACAATGGCTTGTCATAAAAACAGTACCCACTCACCGTAAAAACTCCAAAAACATAGCTGTACTTACAATTCACTGCTGTTTCCAGCTGAAATGAACTCTGGTGGCAGTAAAACACCAACAACTTTTATTTATCATCACCCAAAATTACGGGCTTACGGGGTTAAATTATCAATTAATAAGGATTTATTTTTAAACAGCTACTTGCACAATACTATGTTATGAGCTCAAAACACTTTTACCGTAGTGCATGATTGTAAACTAATCCATTTTGACATTTGCATCACATATCCAGCTCCATATACGGCTTTTCTAACGTAGTAAACTTGCTCGTTAGTGCACCCGGTACAGCATTGAACTTGAGATGTGAAGCACTCAAACCAAGTCCCATGAAACACGAGTCATGATAAAAGAGCTCAAAGATTTCTAGAAGCAAGATAAAATGACATGCTTGCTTCACCTTTGGTTAGGTTTAGCGTAGGTGGTACATTATTTTCAAACTTGATTTCATTCCTGAACTGCTGTGATATGTCTGATGTTACCTGATAAAACATAGCCAGGCTCACGTTTATCTGTTTTGGATAAAACTGAACATGCTTTTAGTGCCTCTCACTGCACTTTTCACTTTAAAAGTGTCACAACCCAAGTAAAAAAAGTAAATTTACACAAAATACATTTATTTCACACCAAGTATAGTTCAGTTATTATTAACCTTTATTTGGAGTACTAGTGCACAATGCACATTTCTTAATATTAAGCCTAAAATGTGTTTTAATGTCACTATTGATGAGGATTATATGATCTTTGAATAATATCTGTCTTTAAATGCAAGATATTTAAAGTGTACCTGAAGTATACTTGCAATAGTTCCACTTTAGCACGATCAAATATACTTCAGTATATCTTTAGTTGGACTTCAGCACTATTTCCGCACAATTAAAGTGCATTAAGCACAAAATTAGTTGTATTTATCAGACTTTAAGTATACGAGTTTAGTATACTAAAAGTACAATTGCAGGGTATTTGTATTAAGTACATAAATGTATTTGACATATACTTAGCATTAAATAAATGTATTTCAAATACATTTATTTATTTTTCACTAGAAAAAAAAAATGTGCGAGAAGCAAAGTAAAATCACTCTGCAGTCTTTTTTTTTTCTTCCTATGAAATTAAAATAAAAAAATGCAAGTCTGCTTAATAAGAAGGTGCACCTCTCTTTATTATCATATCAGGACAGTTGCATTACGTTATGCCCCTCAAAAAACAGCTTGAACATTTTACAAAACATCTCCTTTTGTGTTCCACTGAAGAAAGAAGGTTATCCAGGTTTCAACAGACACAAGGGTGAGAAAAACAGGCCAGAATTTTCATTTTCTGAAAATAATCCTTTAATATTTCTTTAGGCCACTAGCTGTCCTTTTTTCCCCTTTATATCTTGTCCAAATCTTGCTGGAGCAGACACCAATCATTATCCCTGGAAACCTTTCCTCTAGCCATGGGCTAAGAAAGAGAGCGTCAAGAAACCAAGAGAAGAAAAGCGTTTGTTTGATGTTTGCCAAGAAGAGAAGAGCCAGTGTCCAACATGGCCGCTAACATGCTTCCGCCTCAGCTGAACGCCGGAATAACCGGAGGCGAACGTCACCCGAACATTAGAATCCCAGTCCATACTGAGCTCCGGCTCCGGCAGCCAAGGGAACCAAGAGATGCTCGTTTTTACTCATTTTCTTTCTCTGCCCAAGAACAGCATGCATCCATGCTAGTTAGCACTTCTGAAATGTAATAACAAAGACCTCCTGAGCGATGATAATTTGATATGAATCTCTCTCTTCCTCCTCGCTTCTTGAGGAAAGATCGGGCCTTGGGCTGAACAGAAAGAAGAGAAAGAGGCGCTCATATAACCAGGCTATTCACTTCGGCAAGGCCAGACCGTGACATTGCACAATAGCATTCATTTCCTCAGTGTGACTATAGACATACAAGGTCTCTCAGACGGGTATATGAAGTTAACACGTATAGATTGCGGATGTCTAGGGCGTTTTTGTCACAAAGTGTATAGGTGTCCTTATTTTCTCTCACACCTGAGTCTGGTTGGGTGTAGGTAAAATCACCAATCAAAATAAGTGTTTACTTGCCGCGAGCTCTGCGAGTTCGGTTGAGGTGAGTGTTTTCGTCCGGAGGCAGAACTGTTCCGTTCTGCAGCTTTTTTTTAATAGGAGACATGAGAGCGTCTGCAACTGTTGTGTGCTTTATGCCTTGATGATTTGCACCGTGTCCTCCTTGCCTCCGTCCTCTGGCAAAACAGCACACGTCCTACAGAACGGTTCAAATCCTCAGGCGAACCAGCACTGCTAAACAACAGCGACAACAGCATTGACGTAAAAGTCACAAACACATCAGTCCTCCATTGCTCCTGCTGAGCTCGAATGACTGCTGCTGATGTTGACTGTAGTTTTACAAATATATGAAGATCTGATGTTTAGCAAAAAATATCTCTACAAGAAATGACATATTTTACCTTTATTTTCTGGTATTACACTGAGTTTACACTGTTTTTTTTTTTTTTTTTGGTCAGTGACAGTTTATTCAAAGATGCAATTCATGCATACAGTGAATTTAATACACATTTAAAATTAATTTTGGTATTTTTTGGGGCACTAAGATAGAAATTGTCCTAATGTCAATATGGAGAAAAAAAGACTCATTAAAAGAGTCATTCTTTTTTTTTTTTTTAAAGAAAACCTTATTAATTATTTTGCATAATATTTTATTATTTATAGTTAAAAAGTCCTTTGGGGTGACCAACAAAAAACTACTGAAAAAAACAAAAACAAACAGTGTGTGATCTCAAATAAATAAATAAATAAATATAAAAATAAATAAATAAATAAATAAATAAATAAATAAATAATAACAATAATAATAATAATAATAATAATAATAATATATATCACAAGGGTGTAGTGAAAATATTTTATAACTTTTTGTATAAATAAATAAATAAATAAATAATTTATTTTCTAGTAAAATCTCGTTAAACCATGAGACATTTTATGTCTATTCAGTTTGATTGATGAATAGATTTATTGATTGACTGATAAAATTTTGAAAAAATATGAGAACATCATGAATAGAAAGAGGACATTTATCATGGACACTCTTAGACACCATTGACTTTTTCATGAGTTCTATATCATGTCTGTCTGAATCAAGGAGGTCTATATTATCTGTAGAAAATATGCATTAGCATTTCCACTGGTCTCAATAGCAGTTGCCTGGCTGGATAGAGGTTGTGTTTGGAGGGTCTGATGATGAAGATGATGATAAAGTCATTACCAGCGCTAATAGCATTTAATGTTGGGCAGCATGAGAGGATTAGCATGACTGTGCCTCGGTCCCATTCCTGACGCGTCGTGCGTTTGACAGCCTGAGCCGCGTGTCGGCGGCGGCCTCAGAGACAGTGAAGGACAGAGAGAGGATGTTTGCTGTTTGTGTAATCGCAGTGACATACAGGCCCTAGCAGCCATGGTAGCGGTGACTGCGAGCGAAGGCAGCGCTGATGGATCTGTCAGGCCCCTCCTCTGTCCATCACACTGCCTGTTTGTTTGGCTAGAGAAGGAGCAATTGTTTTGTGGGTGATAAGGTGCACTAGAAACAGAGTGAATGACTGTGAATATCAGTGTCGTCTGTATAACTGGCATGGGTGAAGATTTGGCTTCCTTCAATTCCTTGAGAATAGCCACTCACCATCGGTGGCTGAAATGGAAATTGGATTGGAGCGAGAGGAAGATACTGAAATGCAGTTCAAGGAAATTCAACACATTCACACGATAGAGGCATTTCATTAGTTCAGCATGACTTGTTTAGACAAATCTTGGTCGGATTGTTCCTTGATGAGTAGATTTTTTTTTTCTTCTCAAATGATGAGATATATTTTGCAGAACTAATTGTCAAAACATGTAACAAAACCATACAAAGATATTTTAATTTTGTCGTACAGCCCAAATGTCCACCAAATTATTTCAAAATAAAATAAAATAAAATAAAATAAAATAAAACTTTAAAATAAAATAAATGGTGTAGAAACAATTTTCACTTAGAAATTGAGAGTAAATTTCACAAACAATTACGAATAATTAAGAAATGTCAAGTAACATTTTGAATTGAATATAAAATAGTGAAGTAGAAAAATGAAATTATATTTTTGAATGTACTCCAATAATATTTGTTTACTACTTTGAAAAGGATTTTTCTAATGTAGACAAAAATTCCATACTGACAAATTATTTATGATTTTTTGAATTAGAATTACATTATATATATATATATATATATATATATAATATTTGTTATTTTTTAATTTGTTTTATTAAAATTCATAATAATATTGACAAATTAGAATCCTCTGTAAAAATACCCAGTTTACATGCTTATGGGTAATTCATACTAATTACAATTATTGATTTATTGAAATGTATTGATTATATATAGCTTTGGGATTATAATTCATAGTAATTGCATACTAAATTTACGGCAGTTATTTGCGTTTCTTTATATGTATGTGAAGTTCAGTATATCCTGTTTGCTTCCTGAATGAAAAGTCAACTGAAAGGCATTCTCGCTGCTGTATAAATGGATGCGTTGAGTTACGGGTGTTTTTGAGGTCTTACACAGAGAGAGGGTGACTTTATAGGCTATTAGATATCTCATAAACATTATGGATCTCCATTGCAAGTGAATATCCAGCAAAGACATAAACACACTGTGAAATGTAAAATCTGTCATGTAAATTCAGCTACAGCACGAATAAATCATTGTATATTTTATAGCATAGCATATAATCACAAAACCCCACAGTACAATAAACTAGGCTCACTATTTAAATGATAAAGACTATAACATATACAGTACCAGGGTTATAACTAACTAAAACTATAAAAACACCTTTTTGTTACATAAAAGAAAATAAACATTAACTGAGATAAATTATAAAAGCTTATTAACATTTCTCATTTTCATTTAGTTCAACATGATAACTAAAACTAAACTGAAATAGAAATTAATAAACACTATATACACATGAAAAATAACTGCAATACTTTGTTTAAACCCTTTATGTGTAATGCATTGTAAAAGGTTATTAAAGAGTATAATTATTAATTATGTGCCTTGTAATACATTAAATCTTGTTGCAAATAATTATAACCAAATTTAAAATGCATAGTGTAGCAATGAATTGGTAAGTAGAAAAAAAAAACAAAATCATATTTTCTTATAAAATACACTCCAATAATTTGTGTTTTGTTTGCTACTTTGAAAATACTTTTTTTTTGTAATGTAGATAAAACATGATCTGTTTTAACTGTGTTTTCAATTATTCATGAGGTGCATTACAAGGCATGATTAATGCCTTATAACTACTTTTATAATGCATTATATAGAAAGGCTTTAAGTAAAGCGTTACCAAAATAAAAAGGACAAAAACTAAATTACTAAATTACCAAAATTACCAAATTACTAAAATTGTAACTAAAATGAAAATGAACACAGAAAATATATTTAGAAAATGCAAACTATTCATAAAAACATTACAGTGTTTCAATGATAGTAAAATAGCACGGGTTCTACTATTTATCTAATATATAACATTATGTACTCAGTACCAACATGTGCTTAGTTCATAAAACATGTTGCAATCCATGAATCCATGGCACTGGAGTTTATGTTTGTTTACGAACAGTAGGAGGCGTTTTATCGATTAACAGTTCGTTTCGGTGAATGCTCAGTCAAAACATCTGCTGTAACACCCTCATCACCTTTGAGCTTTAATGTGTGTTAATGTGTGTCAGGTCTGGACGGCCTGTGTTTAATGCACAGCAGAGGCTAATTGCCTGGCGAGCGTTTACTCGACCCGTTCTCCTTTAAAACCACAACAGCCTGCAATTATTCAACACTCAAACGGTCAAAGTACAGCACGTCTCGACCGGATCCAAATCTCCCATCTGTGTACATTAATATCAGGGCTGGATGAGCATTTTTATGGTGGCCGAGAGAGCTCAACGTGCTGCAAATGAAAAACAACAACAAAAACATGCAAATAGAGGAAAAAAAAAAAAAACACCTGCAAATTAAGAAAACATCTTCATCAAATTGACAACACATGTGCTGCAAATGCTCACAACACAACCAAATAAAGAAACATGCTGCAAACAGGCACAGACAACATCGGGAATGTTTAAGGGAACAGCAAAGTGACCAACATGGCTGAGACATATTTATCAATGTTTGTGCTGAAATGTGAGATTTTTGTTTATTTTAACATTCTGATCATAACAGTCCTTTATTTATTTATTTATTTGGGATATTATTAGCCTCAATAAGCTGACGAAATACACAATTACTGTAACTGTGAAAGGTTATGTAAGCTGGCTAACTTCTACATCTTCCTTTACAAAAATTAACTATAGCCTATATGGTATTAAAATTAATTAATTAATAAATACATTTATTATTAAAAAAAATGAAAACAAAAATGGTTACTATAGTTAAACCATGGTAACCATGCACAAATTAACCATGGATTTACTAATAATTTAACCATGGTATTTGTACAACTGTGGTTATAAAAATGATAATAATACCACCACCACCAAAAAAAAAAAAAAAAAAACATGGTTCATTTTCATTTTGTTGAGGTAATTTTGTTGTGGACTGTACTTGCCGGTTTCTTTATTTGTTTGTGTTGTGAGGATTTGCAGTGCGTTTCTTTATTTGTTTGTGTTGCGAGGATTTGCAGCGTGTTTTGAATTTGGTTGTGTTTCGAGCATCTCAAACTGGTGAAGATGCTTTCTTAATTTGCTGGTGCTTTTTCTATTTGCATGTGTTTTCTGAAGTTGCAGCGCATTAAGCTCTCTCGGCCACCGTACATTATAGACTGCATAGAGAACAAAGCCGATCAGGAGCGGATCGTCAGTCATACAGTAATTGCATCTATACTTTAGTGTGTTATTGTTGTATTGAGGCTGGTTGGGTAACAAGCATGCTCTAGCACAGTCTGACTATGATTTTTTGATAGCCGAGTGAAAGGAGCCGGTCCTCTGTGGGACGCCGAGTCAGCGAGGGTGAAGAAGTGCAGAGGTCTCTCTTTGTTTAAATATCACAGCCTACTTCTGCTGTTTGCTTGGCTGTAAATGAACAAAGAAAGGAGGGAGAGATTGAAAGAGGGACTGAGGGAGGAACTGCAGTACACGGACACAATCATCATGCATCTTTTTTGGGATGGTTAGAGACCTCTGTTTAATCTGCATAACATTAGAGGATACCACACACACCTCAGATGAACATTTCATTGCTCTTTCATAGCTCACTTCTCTGTCGTGTGGCATCGTATCCTCAGGAGAAATAAAAAGAGATGTGTGGTTCACAGATGATGTGGTGAGCACAACACAGATCGTTTGGTTTTGGAGGATTTTGATGAGAAATATTTGACTTCATATTAAAATCTCTTGACTTTTGGTGTTTTAGTGCAGTTTGTGACATTGGTAAAATCTCTTGTGAAACTCTAAAGAGACATTTTTTTTTTTACAAAAATAAAAACAGAAAATATCTATTAAAAAACTGTAATAGTAACACTCACTGGCATATACTGTTATTTATATATATATATATATATATAATTACATTATGACATAGTGTGTATATATGTATATATGTGTGTGTGTGTGTATTCGGTTTTGTTTTATTTAAAGTTTTAGTAATTTTGTTGTGTGTTTTCTCATTTTTAGTAATTTTTGTTTGTGCGTTGTTTATATGTCTATATATTTTTAATTATTATTTTTTTTTAATTAATTGATTTATTTTGGTTTATTTAGCTGAAATATAATATGCTTAAGGTTTTTTATATATATTTTAGTTTACTTAAGATCATGTTTATTTTATTTCAAGTAATGAAAATATTTTTATAATTTAAAAAATATATATATTTTTTATGATTTTAGCTGTCATAATAATAATAATAATAATAATAATTATTATTATTATTATTATTATTATTGTTGGTGTTGTGTTGGTGTTGTTGTTGTTGTTTATTATTATTATTATTATTATTATTATTATTATTTACACCACATACTCAGGAATATAAATATATGATATAAACCCAGGAAAATGTCTGAAATATCTTTGCTGTTTCAGAGAAAAGACTGAGATATTATAGAGATTTATTTCTTACAGGCTGATTGAAGATCTGTGTGGTTCAGACGAATAATTAGTAAACATTTACAGCTAAGCTGATTATTAGAGGCCCTCAGAATTGGATTGGCATGTTCTTTCATTAAATTACTTATTTCAGAGTCCTGCAACTGAGAACCAGCAGTATTTTAATCTCTCAGTCGATTTTTGTCCTGAATTCTTTAAATAAGGACACAGAGAGAGTGGAACTGTGTCTATCCTACCTTGCAGCTATTGTTCAATGATAATAAATCCCTGATGAAAAGAACAAAATATGCTGAACCATTGTCATAGGAAACCAAAAAAGGACACATTTTGAGATTTCTTGCACAGCTACATTTGAATGGTTTCTCATTGCAGTAGCATTTTACAGCAGAGAGCAATGTGTGCACGTCTTCCTGTCTCCGTTTTCAGGGATGTCTTAAGAGTGCAATGCTGACCAGTTCTGGTTTACACATAACCTTTAAACCACCCAGCTTGACCAATGACGATCATGACCACCATAAATATTGCATATTATCTTGTATCTTTCCATTTGTAGTGCATTTATAAAAAAAATTTCAAACCAACTAATCTATTTATGTGTAGCCCACCTCAACTGTATTGTCATTTGGCCTTCATAGTCACAAAAATGCCACTGCTGAATATGGATTTACATTCAGGATTTCCTGTTGATTGTAATGAATTTTGCTTTCGCCAACCTAGGGAGGCGAAATAGTGTAGTGATGGGTACTCATGTCACAGGTGACGTTATGATTTTGGATCACGTGTCACTTAAGGTGTGGTTAGGAGTACATCACATAAGAAAGATTGGTGGGATATCTAACTTGTAGAACCTTTACTGCATTATCAACACAAGGAAGACACAAGTGTAATAAAATAGATTTTATTAACAAAAGATAGACAAGAGTAATCAACAACTACTAAATGAATACCATGAATGGGAAAGGAATAAAGTGCATAAGATGCATAAAATGCAAGTGATTATGTTGGATGTTGCTATGTCAGAGCTACGTTATCTGGAAAGATAAACTGTTGCTACTCTGAAAGAAATAAGGTGAAGAACCTTATTATGCATCAAACAAATACATGAAAGATTATTTGTTATCAACTGTAATCAGCTATGTAACATCTAATGTCAATTAGAAAAATCATATACTGATAATACACAACAATGCCAAGGTCTCTGGAAGAGGTTTGGATAGGTGATAGTTACGTTCTCTGTGGTTGAGTGAGCAGTCCGGTGGCGGTGACTTCATCCACTGGTTGTGCTGGTAACAATGCAGTGGGAAAGGAGCAGGAATCCGTTTCGACAGCCTTGAACACGAAGTGCTGGAGGATGCTGATCTCCTGGAGCACCAAAGGGTCCTAAAATCTGGAACACGCAGATGTGGCCCTGGAGTAGGTGCAGAAGGTCTTTAGCCTGGAACACGCAAGCAAAGGTACCTTGGAGTGAAGGTTTGCTCGCTGGAGCTTAACCTTGTTGCAAATGTCTGTGTGTCTTCTGCCTCTCTGGGCTAGAGACCCAGAATTTGGTCAATCCGCTTTGTCTCTCTAGGATGGAGACTCAGGACGTGCTGCATCTGTTGTTGTCTCGCTGGATGAAGACTCTGAAGTCTGAACGTAGATTATCTCTTTCCTCGCAGGCCGGGGGCTCAGAACGTGGTCGTATCTGTGACTGCCCCGAAGCTGGAGACTCAGGACTTGGTATTTGTTATTGCCTCTTCCCTCACGGGCCCGAGGCTCAGAACGTGTTGATCTGTTAGTGTCCCCCAGATGTGCCGGAGAGTCAGAACGGATGTTCTGTTAACGTCGTTTCCATTGCAGTACTCAGACTCAGAACGGGATGTTTCTGTTGCTGCCTTCCCTGTAACAGGCGGAGACTCAGAACCAGGAGTATCTTTTGGGAAGGTACCGTTGTCTCTTTTTGATGAGGAGGAGATTGCAGTCTGGTGCTTCTCCACTTCCAGGCTGTGATTGGCTATTTCCATCAGAGTGGGGGACACGGTGTGGCCCACCCTTCTTTCCTCCTGTGGAACTTATTTGCATAGTCCAAACACACATTCAGAAAAGTGTCACTGAAGTTTTACCAATGCATCATTCACTTACCAAACCACAACCAGAATACCCTTGGCAATGTTACGAACACATTAAGTCCAAACATGATGGAAGAAGATTGAACGGTCATGCATGCAATCATTGGTCCATCAACAGCTGAGTTTGTGTACACGTCGCTGTCACTGAGAATACTTATTTCTCTGAATAAGTATGAGATGTGTGTGTTGTAGTTTGCATCAGTTTAAGGTTTGAGAACATAGTTATAAATGGATTTGGATGGAGCTCTGTGAGCTCTCTTTGTTTCACCCACTGCTGCTGAATCCAGAAGTCCTAAGGAATTTTTATGGCAGTCACATGCCAAAACCTTAGGAATCAGTCTGTTGGTGGGTGAAGAGGCAGAAAATGCATTTTGACTAATGAGAAGTCCTGTCCTTCCCGGGCTTTGTGGCAAAGGTCTTCTTCTTGCCCTCTAAGAGGTGTCTGGCTGTTGTCCTGGCATCTTTATCAGATGGCATTGGACAGTTTGCTTATGTTAGTCCACCAAAATCCAATCAAAATGTAGCAAACCTTTGTCCACTATTGTGGTCAGAGAGGGGCCCCGCCATAAACCGGGCCCTGGAATGTGCTGTCCACTACATGATACAGGCCATATTGATCAGTGCTGCTGCTTATTATATGCAATCTGGATTATGTAATCATAAAACATCTTGGTAACACTTTACTTAAAGCTTTAACAATGCATTATGAAGCTATTCGTAATGTAGGTTGTAATGCATTATGTATTTTCAGAAATAATTGTATCAACGTTAAAATGCATTATAATATTGGAACGTTTGTTTGCAATGTGTTTTAATGCATTATACTTTCTAAAGATGTAACAGTGAATAATTAAGTATTATAATGTATTATAACTGTGGTTACAATTATACATGAGATCCTGCATTAAAATGTGCATTACAAAGCATAAGTAATGTATTAAAACTACTTTTATAATGCATTATATATAAAGGATTTAAGTAAAGTGTTACCTATATCTTTTTATTAGGTATTTTTACTGTTTTCATTTTTTTTAAATATTATTATTACATTGATCATTGTGATTTAATGAAGTATTAGCTTTTTTCATTTCACAAACCTCTGCAGTTTTGGGAGGTAATATATAATACAATGCATTTCAAGATGTTGATAACTTACAATGGAATATATTTTCTTTCTCTTTGTATTTTTATATCAAGTGTGGTACAAAATAATCCTATTCATTCATCAAGTAATCTAAAAGCAGTCCAATTAGAGTGCCTAACGTGTAATCTAATAGATTACATTACCGACATTTCGTCATGTAATTTGTAATCACTAATGGACTACAATTTGTAAGTAATCTACCTAGCACTGTTTATCAGTATTGGTACCTCCAGTTAATGATTAATTCTGTATTAATTTTTTGCATTTATTGCATCCTTTTGACTCTTTGTGTGCTTTTTTGAAAAATAGCGATTTCTGATCGTGTATAATTCTACTCTAAAGTCATTATAAAGTATTCATACAGATGATAATGCATTATGTGTGTTTGCTCTTCCTTTGCCAGAGAAAAGCTCCAGCGCAGTAGGGGTTAATTTTTACACACTGTGTCAAATACCCACACAGCAGCCTGTGTCCTCTCTGAAATATTAATGAGTCCTGGCGATATGCAGAGAGAGAGAGAGAGGGAGATGGATGCCAGGGTAAAATGTTGACCACGTTGACATTTCATCTTGGTCTAATTAGAAGCGCTTTGAGGTGTTTCCACTGTATTTTAACCACGTTTCTGCACTGAAATTCATTTATGCCTTGCAACGAAATCAACTGATATCCATTTATCCCATGCAGAATAAATCCATTCATTCTCACATTGTCATAATGACACAACACGGCACAGTATCACGTTGACAGCGTGTTTCTGGAATTAAACGCGGGCATGGGGCATCCTAAGGAGGCGTCTGCGTGTAATCGTTCTCCGATTTTCCCGTAATCCTGCTCTTGCTGTGTTTGACTGGGAGAAATTATTCTAGTGCAGTGTTTGGAAGTCTGTCAAGCCTTTCCATTTATACATGGCAGTTTCACATGTTTATATATGAGCAAATGCGTGTGCGAGTGCATATACGTGCCTCTAAAAAGCCAGTGCAAACTAAAGTGAGAGACTGCTTTAGTGGTCTTCTTAGTTAGTTGTCTGGATAATGGCTCTCTCTTGAGGGTTTCCGTGACTCTGTTTTCTGTGTGTAATGGAGAGAGGGGGCTTAAGCTCGCCTGGATGCATCACACTGCCGCTACACCATCTCGCACTCAAGCACTTCTGCGTTTTACTCTTGCCAGTCGGCCCTTTTGTGCCCAAAATGAAGCTCAATGTTTCCCCCTACCGTCTGTAAGAGGTAAAACGTTCCTCCTGATAGCCAAAGATCCCTCGCAGATAAGCACCGGGCCTGAACCTCTTGATATTCAGGATGGCTTTGCGAGTGGTGAAAAAATAATTGCGTTTAGGTGCTTTTACATAAAAGTTATTAAAATGGAATGGTATGCACAAGCAATAAACAAAGAGCCACAAATCAGATATTAGCATTCGTGTGAAAGCAACGGCATAGAATAATAATTCAGATTCCCGCGGCCTTTTTTATCGCCTCGCCGTACCACATATGAATTTCCGGGGGGCAGAGGCGGGTGTCAAATATCCTGACTTTCTCACAGCGGAGGGCTATTAAAACCAGCCGGCTCCAAAGGAGACGTCCTCCAACTCTTTCTCTCGTTTTCGCGTTCTTGCTCATTGGTTTTGGTGTGAAACCATAGCCGCCCCTCCTCTCTTTCTCTCTCTTTTGCTCCCGTTGCAGATCCTGCATATGTTATGGAAGGCAGAGGCAGCAGTTTTATATAACCCGAGAATAGACGCCTGCATTAACACATCCACACTGCGCGATAATATCTAGTAATCTTGCGTTCAACATCAGCTTTGGTGAAATTAAATAAGCAGTTTCTCATCGGCGATGCACTAGAAACATC
Source organism: Tor tambroides (assembly GCA_021397915.2). Lineage (NCBI taxonomy): Eukaryota > Metazoa > Chordata > Actinopteri > Cypriniformes > Cyprinidae > Tor > Tor tambroides. Next base: position 13,429 of record JAFVLL020002394.1, on the reverse strand, counting down.
ATCTTTATCCAAGCGTTAAATGTACCTGCATGCTTTAAAGAAAGAGTTCATCCAGAAATGAGAAATGTATCATCGTTTACTTATCTTCATGATATTTCAAACTTATATGACTTTATTTTTCACAAAAGGTGAAGAAGGTCTGAGATTCTGGGGTTTTTTTTCACCCATACAATGAGAGTGGATGGAGACCAGGGGCTGTCAAGCTCAACGGTGGAAAAAAAGCTCCATAAAAGTTGTTCACAGGATTTGTGCGCTGTATTCCAAGTCTTCTGAAGCCATAGCTTTGTGTGAGGAATTTAATCGAAATTGGATATTAGTCTTCATTCAGAATCTTGCCTGACAGCCACGGTCACAATTCACTTCTATTGTGTGAAAAAAAGAAGCTTGGGCATTTTACTGTAAATTAAGTTTCTGTTCAATGGAAGAAAGACAGTCAAGTTTCCAAAGATATGAATATAGAAGCCTGTTCATCTATCTATCTATCTATCTATCTATCTATCTATCTATCATATGAATGAATACATACATGCATAAATTAATTAATAATAATAAAAAAGAAATGGGTAATTATAAGATCAAGTTCAAAATATGAGTTATTTATAAAGTATTATAAAAATATAAAGTTTGAGTATATTGATACCAAAGTTTTTTTTAATGAAAGTGTGTTTATAAAATGAATGCAAAAGTACATTGTTTTGTTTTGTATTTTTTACATGTAATTATAAGTATTATTATTATTATTATTATTATTATTATTTATTTTTTAATTTATAATGAGTGTACTAACCCTTTAAAACATCCAGCTAGAAGAACAGTTTCATGCATAATATGCCAGTTTGCAACCGTAGATGTGGGAAACGCAGACACTATGTTGTTAGAAAATGTTAATGTACTAATTTGATTAGGGAAATGTGCATAGGGTGAATGCAAGTCCATTCGGGCATTTGCAAATTTTTTGATACATGCTAGTAGGTATAACCTCACCACCGGCTGCGATGTCTGCTCAGCTTTACCTTTCACTGATTCATGTCTTAATGTGTCCGACAATCTTTGCATGTTTAATAAAAACACGTGCATGTGAGAGCGTGAGACACTTAGTGTCTTCCCTCGCAGACAGAGGGAAGAGACTCAGCATGAGAGCTAACCCATTTTCCTCTGTGCTCTGATTCCTGTAGGAGCGCACCCATGGAGCAACTGCTGCTGTGCCTGGCTCTGTTCTCCATGCCGTCTTACGCTATGCTGTGTCCCAAACGCTGCACCTGCCAGAACCTGCTGCCCTCGTACACCGTGCTATGCGCCAAAACCGGCCTGCTCTTCGTGCCACCTAATATCGACCGGCAGACCGCCGAGCTGCGACTGATGGACAACTTCATCACCACCCTGCGCCACCAAGACTTCGCTAACATGAGCAGCCTCATACACCTCACGCTCTCCCGCAACACCATCAGCCAGATCCGACCGTACGCCTTCGCCGACCTGCAGGATCTGCACGCACTGCATCTGGACGCAAACCGGCTGACGGTGCTGGACGACACCCACCTGCAGGGGCTGGTCAATCTGCGCCACCTTATCCTCGCCAACAACCAGCTCCACAGCATCTCCGACGGAGCCTTCCAAGACTTCCTAGAAACTCTCGAGGACCTCGATCTTTCTTACAACAATCTGGTGGACTTGCCGTGGGACACCATAGCCATGCTAGCCAGCGTCAACACCCTTAGTTTGGACCACAATCTCATCGAGTTTGTTCCCGAAGGGATATTTTCAAATCTTCATAAACTCGCCCGACTGGATATGACGTCCAACAAATTGAAAAAGATCCCCCCAGATCCTCTATTTCTACGAATCCCAGTGTACGCCAAAATGAAAGGGTCACCGCTGACTGCACTGGTGCTTAGTTTCGGCGGGAACCCGTTGCATTGTAATTGCGAATTGGTTTGGTTGCGCCGCCTGACACGGGAGGACGATCTGGAGACGTGTGCGTCCCCGCGAGACTTGGCTGGGAAGTACTTCTGGACGATTCGAGAGGAAGAATTCGTCTGCGAGCCGCCTATGATCACCAGACACACTTCTAAGATGTTTGTAATGGAGGGTCAAGAGGTTAGTTTGCGATGCCGCTCCGTCGGAGACCCCGAGCCGACGGTCCACTGGGTCAGTCCGGACGGAAAGCTAATCGGAAACACTTCGCGCACCGTTTGCTACGAGAACGGCTCTTTGGATATCTTAACGGCTACAGTTAAGGACTCTGGTGTGTTCACTTGCATAGCCTCGAATGCAGCTGGTGAGGCTACTGCTCCTGTGGAATTAGTCGTCAACCCTTCGCCACATTACGACCCCAAACTAGAGCCAGAACCGGGGCCCTCGGACATGCCAACTTCTATAAAGTCCAACAGCAGTGGTAGTGGCGGCCAGGCTCGAGCTGATCAGCGGGTCAGTGTTTCTGAAATAACCTCAAGCTCTGCGATGATCCGCTGGCCTCCGCAAAGCCACATCCCCGGAGTTCGCATGTACCAGATTCAGTACAACAGCTCCACTGATGACATCCTTATATACAGGTGAGTTCAGAATCTTGAGATAAATCTGGGTTTATCTGAATATCGCTTTTCATGATATAAACTGTTTCAAAGCAGCTTTACAGATATTTCAAGCTTTTTAATGTGTTGTAACAAATCAATGTAGCGCCTCAGTTCAAGCAGCATGTGAACCGATCATCTCTTCCTCTTCACTAGTTATTTTACAAAATAAACATGAACGAATATCAGAAGGTATTTTGTTTCAACCACGGAAAGACGTTAATCCGTAATTTTTCAAGTTCATCTCCACCAATGTTAATCTACTCTCCTGTCTGGTTTGTTTTTTGAACAAAAATGGCAGATTAGGCGTTATGATTGGTCAGATCGCCTGTCAGTCAAACTCCTTGCAAAGGGTCAGTTGCTGGCATTGTCTGAAATTATTGCAGTTATTGCATAGCTTTCTGTTTATCTGTCATCTGTGGTTTGTACCAGTGTTATTTTAGTATAACTGAGATACTATTATAGCTTTTATTAATAGTTTTAATTAGTATTATTTTTATATATATTTTCCATTTTTATTTTAAAGTTTTAGTAGTTTTTTTTTTTGTAATGTTGTGTGTTTTTGATGTAATTATTACTATTTATTTATTTATTTATTTATTTATTTATTTATTCATTCATTCATTCATTCATTCATTTTAGAATATGTCTATATATTTTTTACCATGTTTTGTTTCAGTTTTAGTTATTTTAGTACATGAAGATAAACTAAATGAAAATGAGAACGAAAATGAATGAGAACGAATGACTTTCATTGGCAACTATGTTCATTCATTCATTCATTTTATTTTATTTTATTTTATTTTTTTTTTTTTTTTTTTTGGGGGGGGGGGGCGTTTGCTTTAGTTAACTATAAGAACCCTCGATGATCTGCTCCAGACATTTTATTAATGTGATTTTTATTTTCTTTTAATCAGAACCAGCTCATGGTTTTCTGCTCTCTGATCTACTAATTCAAATCAACTTTTGCTTCGAATTTATTCCCAGTTGCAGTAATACCATCATTATATACATAATAATAATAATAATAATAATAATAATAATAATATAATTAAAAGCTAAAGATAGTTATTTGCCCATTTTACTGTTTCTGAAGTCAAGCATCGAGCTCACAGCCGATGTCTGGTTGATGAGCAGAAACATTTTAAGAAAACAGTGCAATGTGACATGAAGATTACACTAGTTTAATTATGTTATCTAGTATTTGCTTATAGTGATATTTAGTAGCAAAATACAGGCTAATTGAGTGTCCAAAATGCCATGAAGTTTGCTGATGTAAAATCATGCATGCAAGATCTGCTGATTCCAAATTTTTGAAAGCTTTGTAGTAAAAATCTCTGCAATGTCTTCCCTCCTGATGCATTATTTGAGAGAGCACTGCGGATGGTCTATCCCCCCAAATGGGTTTTGAATCTTAGTAATTCTGCATTAGATAAACAAATTGATTCTGTCTTTGTTCAAAGGCAAAGGCTGGCATCTGAGACTGGGGGTGTTAATGGCTTATGGCGGAATCCTATTCAGATAGGGGATGAAACATTGCAATTCCTCTGATGAATACAAATGGACCTCGATGATTGCCAGCCAACAAAGACACAATAATATCATGAATGCACTATATGAAGTACAAGCATGTTCTTTTTTTTCTTCTTCTTTTTCTGTGCTAATGAAAGGATCCTTCCCAAAAGGACCAGCTGTTTTAGGATGTATGTCAGAAAAGCTCTTGAAGGATTTTCATTAGCGCACAGACAGATTGGCTTCCACGGTAATAGTTTCAGCCTGATGCAATTCAAACTGAATTTCGCAAAGCAGGAACCATGAGTCGACACATTGACACCCTTCAATAAATCACAGACCTCGAGGTGCAATGAGGAAGACAATAATAACAGAATAGCAATAGAAGCTGCGTGTCGAGCGCTTGCCCTCGTTTCAGATGCTCCTGACAGATTACAATGAAGGCGTATTTGCATTGATGTTGAAGCACGTCTCGAATTCAAAACCTGAGCTTTTGCTTTGTGCAGATGGCCTATATTTTTGGGTTGCGTATCGCCGTCGACGCCCCTTACGCAGAAACGACTACATTAATGTTCCTTTTTAGCATTCAGACGTGGCCCCACCGCCCATGATTTCTGATTGAAGGGATCTGTAAGGATGTAATTAACTCTGCAATAATCCCTCTGGATAGATTAAGAGAGAAGAAAAGATACATACAGAAAGCAATTTGCTATTAATTATGGAAAAGGCAAGGGGAGTTCTCTGGTTTATAGAGCTGCAGAGTAATCTAAAAGTCTTTCAGAATCAATTAAGAATGCATGCGCCAGACTCCCAGGGTTGGAGAAAAGATGACTTGGAGATGGTGGCTGAGAAACTGAGACTGGGGTGAGAATATAGAGTGTAAACTTTGAGTCGAAAAGACAGGTTAAATTTGAAGTGATGTCTGGGTGAAAGAGCGCTGGAGGCGCAGTGCGGTTGGTGCCAAATGAAGACCTGAATGAAGTGTAAGGTGTGGTGTCAGATGGAGTACATTTATATCAGTATGCTTTCTCTTGGCAGATGCTCTCAGGGATAGTTCACCCAAAAATGAAAATTGGCTGTTAATTTTCTCACCCTCAGGCCATCCAAAATGTAGGTGATTTTTTTTCTTCAGTAGAACAGTAAAGAAGATTTTTAGCTGAAACCATGCTTCTTGGTGATTAATAAAATACAAGTCAATGGCTACTGTCACTTTCAGCATCAAAAAAGCACATACAGGCAACACAGAATTAATCCCCGTGGCTCCTGATGATATATTGAGGTCTTATGAAATGAAACGATCAGTCTGTGTGAGAAACAAAACATTATTTACATCATTCTTACCAGATTTTTTTTATTCTCTGAAATGGACAGCCGCCCAAATTATAGTTTGAATTTTTGAATTAGCTGAACTTACAGGGACAGTTCACCCAAAATGAAAATTCTGTCATCATTTACTCACCCTCAAGTTGTTCAAACGCTGTATGAGTTTGTTTCTTCTGCTAAACACAAAAGAAGATATTTTGAAGAATGTTGGTAACAGTTGCTGGTAGCCATTGTCTTCCATAGTATTTTTTTTTTCCCATACTATGGAAGTCAATGACTACCATCAACTATTTGTTTCCCAACATTCTTCAGAATATCTTCTTTTATGTTTAACAGACGAAACAAACTCAAGTATTTTTGTAACAAATGGGGGGTGAGTAAATGATGACAGAATTTTCATTTTTGGATGAACTATCACTTTAAGAATGCTTTTTGACCCACTAAATTGGGGACTTCAGTGTATATTTATATGTAATTTTATAATTCTATTGTCTTTGAAATATGATTAAAGTTACTGCTGAATGTACTTAAAGGCATTTATGGTAAGCTAAAATATATTTTAATGTCATTTTTATTTAAATTTATGTCATGTATTTAAATATATTTGTAACTGCAATATATTGTAAAATATATTAAAATTAAATGTATTACCAAATAAAAAACAAAAAAAAATTATTAAAGTTAATTTGATATTATTACAAAGTGCACAATTAAAGGATTCCCAAAAATGGAAATTCTGTAATATTTATCCTTATGTTGTTTCAAACCTATATATATATATTTTTTTTTTCTTCTGCTGAAGATGAAAAGATGTTTTGAAATACAAACAGTTTCTCATCTCCATCGACTTTTATTTATTTATTTATTTTTATTATTTTTCCCCCTTTCCTGTACTATGGAAGTCAATGGGGACCAACAACTACTTGGTTTCCCATCTTCTTCAAAATATCTTCTATGTCGAAGAAAGAAACTCATACAGGCGTATACAGTCTTTAGAATTTGTCCTTTTGTTTTTACAGAAGAAAGTTGAAGTGGGTTTGAGTCGTCATCATTTTTAGTGACCTGCTTCTTTAAGAGAGCTCTAGGTGCTGAGGGTTTCTGTTTGAGAATGTCACTGTCATTATCTTACCTCATCTTTTTCACATTATCATCTCTCTCTCTTTCTCTCCCTCGTTATTTGCATGTTTTCATCTTTAATTTAAGCCGCTTTTAAGTGGGTAATTAAGCAGTACTAGCTCCTTCAGAAGACAGTGAGATGACAGGGTTTCTGTGCCAAGTGACACATCTTCAGAAGAGCTCGAAGCCCCTTCTCTATTTACAGTGACAGCTCAGAGACACGGGTTCAGCCAACCTGACCCTCGGCAGCTTAAAAGGACCAATGGCTGCCAGAAGTGAGAGGAATTTTCTCAATATATATCCATCAAATTCTCTGTGAGAGGATCCAGAGGAGCAGACTGAAGGGAGATTCCTCTATCTGCTCATTAGCACATGACACTGCAGCAGCTACCGAACCCAGTGCTTATTAAAACTCACTGACAGCGCTGTTAACAGTGTTTAATGCTTATGAGACATAAAACAATGTGTGTGGATGAACATGCAAACAGAGTTCAAAAATAAGATTGCTGATCTCTGATCAAAAACAGTCGCATTTACAGTAATAAGTTATTTTATTTTAATTATTTTGATTTTTTATTATTTATTCATTTTAATAAATTTTAATTAATTATGTTAATAAAAAATATATATTTAAAAATGCTTTATTTTTATCATAATTTCATATAATGGCCCGGTTATTTATGAATGAATGAATGAATGAATGAATGAATGATGTAACAAAATAAATGTTTTTTTTGTTGTTGTTTTTTTAATCTGTATTTTTAGAATATTACATTAAAATGTCCTTAGTAAGTTGTTATAATAATATTAAGATTGGAATGTAATGACATGCTCTGGTTATTTGTTTGTTTTCAATATATTATTGTTTACTAAATAATGTAATAAAATAAATAGATTATTTTAGCATTTTACAGTAATATTTTAAATTAATTTAAAATGTCCTTATTATGCCATTATAATAATATTCAGTATGGATTTAGGATGTGGTGTTATATTATTATTATTATTATTATTATTATTGTTTTAAATATATATATATATATATATATATATATATATATATATATATAATTTACATGAATTTAAAATGTCCTTATAAGCTAATATTATAATATTGAGATTGAACTGAAGATTTGACATGCTCTGGTTATTGATTATAACACTCAAACATTGTCATACACAGTATTAACTCGCACTGTGATGTATTACAATCTCTGATAAATGTGCTGCCCCATCAAAAATAAAACACTGGAGCAATTCACTGCTGACAATGTAAAGTAATTTCATATGTGGCTGTTTGTCAATAACAATCAAAAAGACCAGCGTGCTTCCCACAGTGTCTAAAGCAGTTTGCAGTATGCACACTTACACTCACACACTCACACACCATTACCTTCACAGTCAACCCGCGCTCGCGGAGGAGCTCGCCCAATTACCCATGGGTCAAATGCAAAAATATGCGGTCATGCTCACGGTCACAAACACACAAACACACCGTGTCACCCGGGGCAAGCCGCGCGGCAGGACTCAGGTCTTCATCTGCTCGCCATTGGACAGAGCCGCGCTCAATACTGCATCACATCAGCAGACCTGCAGAAAACATGATACTCCTGCTCACCGCTTTACAGAGAGATCTGGCAAGAATAATATTTGGGAACACTTTACTTGAAGCCTTCATTTATAATGCATTTCAAACGTATTCATAAAGTACGTTGCAATGCATTGTGTCTCATAAATAAATAAAGTTAAATGCACCATAATATGTGACCCTGGACCACAAAACTAGCCTTAAGTAGCACAGGTATATTTGTAATAATAGCCAAAAATACATTGTATGTGTCAAAATTATCGATTTTTGTTTTATGCCAAAAATCATTAGGATATTAAGTAAAGATCATGTTCCATGAAGATTAATTTTTGATTAGTAATATGCATTTTTGCATTTTTGCAATTGCATTTTTATGCAATTTTTGATTAGTAATATGCTAAGAACTTCATTTGGTCAACTTTAAACGTGATTTTCTCAATGTTTTGATTTTTTTGCACCCTCAAATTCCAGATTTTCAAATAGTTATATCTCGGCCAAATATTGTCCTAACATAACAAACCATACATCAATGGAAAGCTTATTTATTCAGCTTGATGATGTATAAATCTCAATTTCAACAAATTGACCCTTATGACTGGTTTTGTGGTCCAGAGTCACATATTTGCAGATTCCTTGTTACATCATCATGTGTTTTAAAGCATTATAAGACATAACTAAAGGAGTAATTAATCAATGCAAAGATGGGATTTTAATAAAAGATAGAAATGTAATTTTTGTTCCCCTTCAGTCGGTCACTAGGAGTCACGTCAGTGATGACCGACGAACTGGGATCTCGCTTCGAGAGACCAATCCACTTCGAGTGTAAACTAAAGTTTACACTTGAAGTCAAAGTACACTCGAGCGACAACATCCTTCTGCTCCTGCCAAACTTTTTCGTGTGACGACGAGTTCAATGCTCTCTGAGGGAGCTTTTGTGTTGGCGGACGGCGCTTCAGCGGTGGTCATTCCGTGTCGAGTGGGTCGCGCACTTCAGGCTGCATTACCCCCTGTTGTGTGTCAAGCGGCCATCTCCCCTGTGTGCCTCAGCACTAAAAGAGCATTTTCCTGAAAGAGTAAAGTCTCTAAAAGAGCATACACGGGTACGTCTTTGTAAAGACGATGGATCGTCTTTTTAAAGATGCCGTTTCACCCGTGCGTTTCTGGATGCGATCGTTACCTGGTGCCAGGTGATGGTCACGATCGTGTCTGGGCATAAAGCATGCTGAGGCGGCGTTCGAGGATGAGTTATCTTCCCATTGAGGGAAGATAATCATCTCGGAGCTGCGGACCAGTTTCCGTTACCTCAAAGGGGGCGGAGCTCCGTTGCCTCTGCCTCATTCTAGCGTTCGTTCTGGCAGCAGCCAGGTGGGGGCTACTTCGGGCAGTATCACGGGCGGTCTGAGAGTTACAGTGATCACAACCCATCCTGTGAACCAAGCCTCAGGGGACCATCGCTCCTCTTGTGCTCCGCAACCAGTTGAGCTGCCAAAGGAACGTGCTGGGCCCTCTTCAAAGAGCGTACCAGCGGTATCCTTTGGCCCTCCTCCCAATGACCGGATGTCAGCCACTGCATCGGAGGGGGAGCTTTCCGGGGAGAAGATTATTCAGCTGCACTGCCGCCCTCTGGGACGGTGGTGAGGCCTGAATCGGATCTGGAAATGGCAGCTATGCTTTCCTGGGCCGCTGAGAGGTAGGGCTCGAGTGGAAACCTCCACCGCGTCCCGAACCCTCGAGGTTGGATGACTGGTTTCTCGGGGTGCCTTTCTTCCCAGAGGTGCATGAGGAGCTTACCAAGTCGTGGACGGCACCTTTTACTGCCAGAAACCAGCCTGCTAATTCCTCCCCCCTCACCACCTTCGACGGCGGTGCTGCTAAGGCAAACCGTGCCTCCCCTCCCGGGCCCGTAGGTACTCGTCTGGTACCGGCGACACTTATGTGGTCTGTGGAGAAGCTGCCTCCGACTTACACGCTATGGTGTTATTGTAGGTTCTTCAGGCTAAAGCACTGAGGGACCTGCACGAGGGTGGTCACGATCCGGAAGTTCTGAAAGAGCTCCAAACCGCAATTGACCTCGCGCTCCAAGCGACGAAGGTCACCGCGCGTTCTCTGGGTTGTGCCATGTCCACACTTGTGGTCCAGGAGTGCCATCTTTGGCTGTGTCTGGTCGACATGAGGGACGCCAACAAAGTTTGGTTCCTCAAGGCCCCTGTGTCCGAGACCGGCCTCTTCAGCGACGCGGTCGAGAGCTTTGGCCAGCAGTTCTCGGCTGCACAGAAGCAGACTGAGGCAATTTGTCACATCCCGCCCCGGCGGGCAGCTGCTGCCTCTACCCATCAGCCAGTTGCAGTGCCCAGCCTGTTCGTCGCTGAGGGCGCCACTCTGCGTCAGCCCCTGCTCCCGCGCCACATCCGCAGCAGCCTCCACTCAAGCAGCGCCGTGGAACCAGGTGTAGGCAGGCCGTCCCGCCCGTCCAGGCCCCCGCCAAACCGGGCGGTAAGAGAGCAAGCTGTCCTGAGACGGGTGACCCAGAGATGGGGGAACTGCTCTTTGGGAGATGGTGAACACACCACTCCCTCCCCTGGAGGAGGGCCGGGTGGAAAATCTTTTGTTTTCAAAAAATCTCGACAATAGAGCAGTTTCGATATCTCTGGGTCCCAGGAGGACACGAGGAGTTGCGGACCGACCAATACCAGACCACACTCATCCTCCTCTCTTGCCAGTGGGCAGCAGCGGGCGGTTCGAGAGCGTCATCAAAGGCCCTACTCACGCACCCTCTGCCAAACTGTGGAACCCGGTAAGTGTTGCAACCACACACTCAGACCCCACTTCGGTCCGCCCACGGACCGGGTCCCTGTGTTCCACTTCGCTGCCCCACCGTGGGTACGTCGGTGGTCTTACTAGTCCAGCTTGTACGGTGTCTGGGTGCCTGGTTACCCAACCCGTCTCACTGACTCCTGCAGACCATCAGGCTCAGCAATGCGACTCAGTTCGCCTGATGTCCCCCCCAAGTACAGGGGCATCCGCTTCACATCGGTGAAGGCAGCCGATGCTCCTGTATTGCGTAAGGAGATCGCAGTCCTACTGGCGAAGGATGTGATAGAGCCGGTCCCTCCAGCCATTATGAAGATGAGGTTTTATAACCCCTACTTCATTGTATCCAAGAAAGGCAGTGGGTTACGACCAATCTTGAACCTGCGTGTCTTGAACCGGGACCTTTACAGGTTACCGTTCAAGATGTTGATGCAGAAATGCATCTTCGGGTGCATCCGTCCCCGGGATTGGTTTGCAGCATTTGACCCGAAGGACACGTACTTTTCATGTGTCGATCCTTCCACACCACAAACCATTGCTGTGGTTCACATTCGAAGGACGACCATATCAGTACAAGGCCCTGCCCTCCGGGCTTTCCCTGTCACCCTGTGTCTTCATGGAAGTTACGGAGGCAGTCCTTGTTCCCTTGTGAGAGCAGGGCATTCACATTCTCAACTACCTCGACGACTGGCTCATACTAGCTCAGTCTCAGGGTCAGTTGTGTGAACACAGGGACTTGGTGCTCTCGCACCTCAGCAGGTTGGGCCTTCAGGTCAACTGGGAAAAGAGCAAACTCTTCTTGAGGAGAGGATCTCTTTTCTCGGTATGGAGTTGGATTCAGTCGAACAGACAGCACGCCTCATGCAGGAACGTGCTCAGTCGGTGTTGAACTGCCTGAATATGTTCAAGAGCAGGATGGCGATCACACTGAAACAGTTTCAGAGGCTCCTGGGGCATATGGCAGCTGCAGTGGCAGTCACGCCGCTGGGGCTGCTTCATATGAGACCGCTTCAACACTGGCTTCGTGGCCGAGTCCCGAGGTGGGTGTGGCAATACGGCACTCACCGGGTCCAAGTTACACCGGCCTGCCGCTAAATCTTCACCCCGTGGTCAGACCTTGCATTTCTCCGGGCAGGAGTGCCCCTAGAGCAGGTTTCTAGGCATGCTGTGGTTTACACAGATGCCTCTACCACCGGCTAGGGGGCCACATACAATGGGCATGCAGTTTCGAGGGTTGGACGGGCCCCCAACTGCACTGGCACATCAACTGCCTACAGTTGTTAGCAATGCACCTTGCCTTGAACCATCTCAAGGGACGCTTACGGGGCAAGCACATGCTGGTCCGGACGGAACACTGCGACCGTTGCGTACATCAACCGACAAGGTGATCTGCGCTCCCGTCGCATGTCGCAACTCGCCCGCCGCCTCCTCCTTTCGGAAGGTTCTGAGGACCCTTCAGGCCATTCACGTTCCGGGTCTGCTCAACCGTGTGGCCAACAAGCTGTCATGAGCTGCGCTCCTGGGAGAATGAAGACTCCATCCCCGGATGGTCCAGCTGATTTGGAGTCGTTTCGGAGCCGCTCAGGTAGACCTGTTTGACTCTCCAGAAACCTCTCACTGCCAGTTGATTTTCTCCCTGACCGAGGGAACTCTCGGCATGGATGCACTGGCACACAGCTGGCCGTGGGGCCTGCGCAAATATGTGTTTCCCCCAGTGAGCCTTCTCGCACAGACACTGTGCAAAGTCAGGGAGGACGAGGAGCAGGTCCTGCTTGTTGCGCCCTATTGGCCCAACCGGACTTGGTTCCCAGAACTGATGCTCCTCGCGACAGCCCTCCTTGGCAGATTCCTCCGAGGAAGGATCTACTGACTCAGAGACGGGGCACCCTGTGGCACCCGCGTCCAGTCCTCTGGAAACTTCATGTCTGGTCCCTGGATGGGACGCGGAATTTCTAGGTGACCTCTAGGTGTTTGTCAAGTGGTGTTCTTCTCGCTGAGAAGACCCCCGGAGATGCCCGATCAGAGTTGTGCTTTCCGTTTTGCAGAAGGGTTGGAGCGAAGGCTGTCTCCCTCCACCCTGAGGGTCTATGTCGCTGCAATTGCTGCTAACCACGACCCTGTGGAAGGTAAGTCGGTAGGGAAGCATGACCTGGTCATCAGGTTCCTTAGGGGGGCGAGAAGGTTGCATCCTCCCCGGCCCCCCTCTATACCCTCTTGGAACCTGTCTCTAGTGCTCAGAGCACTACAGCAGAGCCCATTTGAGCCTTTGCAGTCAGTCGAGCTTAAGTTTCTTTCATTGAAAACTCTGCTCCTGTTTGCACTGGCCTTCATTAAGAAGGTAGAGGACCTGCACGCATTTTTGGCCGACGAATCTTGCCTAGAGTTGGGGCCGGCCCAGGCAATCCTGAGGCCCTGGCCTGGCTATGTGCCCAAGGTTCCTACTACCCCCTTCAGGGTTCAGGTAGTGAACCTGCAAGCGCTGCCCCCGGAGGAGGCAGACCCAGCCCTA